>JAHPZR010013089.1:0-22500 GCA_019787425.1 Platygyra sinensis
AGATGTCGCTTAACAAACGTAATGAACTTGTATCTTCTTGCTGTGATAGAAACAAAGAGTTGCTACGTAACAACTAAACACTTGAACATTTAAATTCTCTGCAGCAGTAGTTATGTAATTTCTATAGTATGTAAATGATGGTTATAAATATTCTTGTCAATAAAATCCCCTGAAGAGAGAACAATCACGAAACAGGCTTGTCGGGATAAAAGTGTAGTTTTTTCTTTTTTCTTGAGCACTGTACTACAGAAAAATCATAGCACTGATTTCCTATATATATATATTTATATATTTATTGTATATATAGCGAGAATCTTAGTTAATAAACCCTGCAAATGGAATTCTATATGTGCTATATTTTCACAAGTGAAAAAGCGATACGTCCAATCAACTTCGCGTATAGCATTCTTCATGTGTGAAAATATAACCAATCATCGCCCAGAGAATGGCTTAGCCAATCAGAGCAAAACACTCAAATGGCTTCCCAGAAGCGTCGTCTTGAAATCAGCGCCCGCTTGCAGTTTGTGTTTTAAAAACATGGCTTCGGCGTCCCATTTTAGTTGACTTTCGGAAACAGCAGTGGAATACATCCAACATCTTGATCATTAGCACTTCAGCTTCAGCCAACAGTCACCTCGGAGAGTCTTACCTCTGTTTCAAGGGCGAATATTCGAAGGGGAACATTACACACAGTGCAAGTCAACAGAGTCTGAATTTGTCTTTGCACAGCGCGAAGCGTCGTCATGGACAAGCAAAAAGAATTCACACTTTGTGTTTTAATACCAATTCCCCGTATTGTATTTTACGTTGTGTAGGCTCTTTGTCCGCTTGCTGCTGGACGGGAGAGCGAATTTGTTTTTTATTATGTTCGGTCATTTACTTCCAGTCTTGAATTTTTTGCTGTTCTGCATGTAAGCTTATGTCATTGGGGAAAAATAAAAACTGATTTTAAGGATATGTTTAATTCTCACTATATCTACAATAAACAAATTACAGCATAGAAAGTGCTTTGTACAGATTTTTATTCACGAGTTGCAAAACATTTGAGTTTTTGTGAAACATTTGTAAACTTATGATTGGTTATTAAGGATGCAATTGAATTTAAGGAGAAACTTTCGCTTGTGCCTGCAAGTTGATGCGAGTTCATTATGTTTGTTAAGTGTTGCCATGTCCAGTTTATATATGATATAGAATTTCTTGGTGTTACATAGATTACATTGTTTAGTAAGATTGTTATAAGATTTGGCCTTGGCTAGAATTTTCCAGGAGATTGCAAAGTCTTTCTTTTGATCTTTTAGCTGCCATAGATGTTTGCTCAGTTCAGTGTCATTCTTTTTACTTTCGAGGTGGCTCAAAACAGTTTCCAAGACACTTCCAAAACACTTTCCAAGACTTAGATTTTGATGGGCCATTATTACCACCCTTTATCAGTTGATGCTACAATCATGGTATCATGGGTATCATGGGTAGATTCTTACTAATTCACACGTTTCAGCTCCGTCATAACTTCCCATGGTGACGTCGAAGAGCGTGCCTGTGTTTCTCTTCTGCCAAGGGTTTCCGTTGAAGAAAAGAAGGGATTGTTTAGCTTGTAAGATTATGTGGCGATCATCATCAGAAAAGGGTACATAACTGCCTGCGAAGTCAAGGGCATGCTTGAGTAGTTTCTCTGATATGGAGGGGTAGAATTCCACTACATCAAAGGTTATGAAAGCGCAACTGTGTTTGTTAGGCAGATGTTTAAACCATTGTAGCATCGAGGGGTGTTTTTCTACTGGTTTACTTTCGTGACGTTGAGCAGTTTCTTGTTGATATTGTCAAGGATTTGTTTGCTAATCTTTCCTATCTCCTGTTTTGACGGGTTAATTAATCTGCACTTGGGTTTATTGTCAAATTTGTCCTTATGGTCTTTTAAGGTGACGAAAGCTTTTTTGTAGCAGTTGTTCCAACACAGTCGTCAATACAGAGCTTCTTGGTGACTGTTTTCGCTTTGTCATCAATTTTTCTTAATTGGTTGTTCTCTGCCTTTTTGTAGGTTTCTGTGATGTCATGCAGGAGCTGATTGTACTTCATGGCTTCCAATTTGTAGAAGTTGGTGGATTTATCAGCCTTTACAGCTCTGTTTTGTATGGCCAAAGGATGACCACACTCTTCAGGCATCATTGGCGAATGACCGTTAAATTCGACAGCTTACGTCTATATACAGATGGTTGCTAGGTAGTTGCGTTACGTTATTCTAAAGTTCTTAAGTACATATCTATTTCGATGGGGGCATGAACTTGCTAATTCATTTCGCTTATTTAAGCAATGTAGATCTTTTCTACAAATTATTACAAACTTTTCGTGAAGACACAGATTACATTTCTTGCTCACATTATTGTATGGTCGGCATCTTTTCAGAACTTTGCATTTCATTTCGTAGGGTTTCTTTGCGTTCTTGAGAGTCCAAAATGTATTTTGAAAGTTTGGTTTCATTTCTTTTGTACAGTATTTGTGAAGGAAAGAGGACTGGTGGTTCCTGTACCGTTCCTTAAAGTTCATTGCGAGTCCTAGGTAAGATTCAGTTGCTGCGTCAGTCGTAATTGTTGCCTGATAAACCACATTTTCTTGAAGGTATTTCCCATCGATTGGGCACTCTGTTTTCTTTCTGCAGTTGTACTCTTTTGGTTGCTGCGGTGTCGCCATTGGAACATTTGAGAGGATGTTTTTGTTGTGTGATGTGATGCTAGTTTTTATATTAGGCATACATGAGTAGCTGAGCTTAAGTGTATGTCGATTAAAGAGCTTGTGGGAAAACATGTGTCTACGATGCCCAGAAACTTTCTTGCGAGGTTTGTCCTTACCTTTGCCTCCCATGGGGGGTTGTACCACGTGATGTTTCTTTTTCGGTTCTGTCTGTTTCTAGTTGTTTGGTTTGCTTCTGGATTGTATAATAAATACATGAAAGATTACAATCCAGAAATTGAGTCTAGTTATATTTCATATTTAGATGCTAATAATCTTTATGGTTGGGCTGTGTCAAAACCTTTACCTTATAAAGGTTTTAAATGGATAGAACCTAAATATGTTGATTCTAAACAAAATGGTATTGGAAAGATTTATGAAGTTGATTTAGAGTATCCTTCTGAGTTACATGATTTACATAACGATTATCCTTGCGCAGCTGAAAAATTAAATGTCACTGATCATATGCTTTCTGATTATTGTAAAAACATCAAAAATCAATTCAAAATTAGCAACAGTAAAATCAGAAATTTAATACCTACACTCAATAATAAAGAAAAATATGTTCTTCATGAAGAAAATTTAAAGCTTTATTTAGGACTTGGTCTTAAATTAAAAAAAGTGCATAGAGTTTTACAATTCAGCGAAAGACCATGGTTAAAACAATACATTGAGTTTAATTCTGATATGAGAAAAGACGCAAAAAATAGTTTTGAAAAAGACTTTTTTAAATTATTGAATAACAGTGTCTTCGGAAAAACTATGGAGAATCTCAGAAAACGCTGCAATGTCTCATGAGAGTCCAACATAGGTTTGGCGGGATGCGGGATGGGACTTAAAATCGAGGTGGGATGTGGGATACAAAGAAAATTAGAAGCAGGATGCGAGATGAAATCATCCTCTCGGGACCGGGATACGCAGTTTTTCACGGTGGGGATGCGGGATGTTTTGAAATTGATGGCGAGATAGAGGATCACAAAAATCATTTCATGACGAAAAAAAACACCGAATAATAATCATTTATATGAAAGGAATAACTTGTGTATTTCCGGTTTACCAGTGACATACTAGTCCAGTCCCTGAACTCTCCTTTCTTCATGCCCCATATAAGGGCTGAACCTGGGCGGGTGAAAAAAGAGTCCAGGATAACTTGCATGTGCATGCTCAGAACGAACCAATCAAAAATTACTAGGTCCCAACCACGCAGCTCACGTCAATGTGTCGCACAATGCCTTTTTCAGCTCGCGCTCTAGAAGAAAATATTTTCTTTGACGTTGATATTGTAGTAAAAAACGTAAAAATCGAAATATGGTTTATCGTGATCTGTACTCTTATCGACAACGAGTACGCGTCATTACTCTTTTCCCAAACATTTTTTTTCGTATTGTTTCTGTATGTTGAGCGATTTTGCAAAAGTTTTTGAAAGGAAAGTCTAACGTGTACAAGTAGCTGATTTGCATAATGCAGTGCGTGCACTTTCAAGTCCGAGGAGGTGTTTTCAATTGTCAACAAATCTTGGCAAAGATTTCTTTCGTTGTCTTTGATATTGTGATAAAATAAAACAAATTGAATGTGGTTTAGCGTGGCACTGGTGAAATTCCAGTTGGGATTAATTGACATGTTTTTAATCAATCTGAATGCAGAAATTGTTGCTTGTATATTATCATTCAGAAAATCGCGCCACAAGCCAAATCTGGAAAATACTTCCAAATATGGTTTTTCCCCCGATTTGGGGGGAAAAAATGGCGGCGTTCTGAGCCTGCGCATGCAAGTTATCCTGGACTCTTCTTTCGCCCACCCGCGTTGAGCCCCTATATGGGGTGGGAAGAAAGGAGAGTTCAGGGACTGGACTAGTGACATACAATCAATGCGTCCTTGTCCTACACAATTCGATTTGTTTTGTAGAACTCACTTAACCTCGGGTTTACCCACAGTTTCAATTTGCAAAGATTCATCTTCCCTTCTGAAGACGGACAAGTTCTAGGACTCACACCAGTATCACCAGGGACCTGCCGATCAAAATTTCAACTTCTTCAATTTGTTTAACACTTGAATAGCGCATTCCACTTTGAGATGTATGCCCATCAATTTGCTATTAGCCATCTACAGACCTGATCAGGATGACACACGAAATCGCCATGCTAGATGTCGAAACCTGACTCATGGTAAATAAAGTACTGGTGCACAGAATTGTTTCAACGGTGTGGTCTACCTAATGTAAGTAAATTTTCCCAATTTGAAAAATTATTTTAAGTTGCAAATAAGCTTGTTTGTTCCGCACATTCTGACTTAATTTGCGGAAAGGGGTTGTATCACATTTATTTTTTGATATTCTTTTCTTATCATAATTTTATGAACTCTGAATTCAAATTTGTAAATTACAAATTATGTAAAAGATAGAGTTTCTCCAGCAATACCACAAAGAACATAGATGATTTCAAAGCATTATGTACCACTTGCTTCGCACAAAAAGGCCTAAACTAGAAAACCCTCGGGCCGACGTTTTTCAAGTTGTCATTCTAGTTTGGCCCTTCGCATTTCATTGCGGGTTTCAAGTTGTTATTTCGGGTATATTTTCTTTTGTTTGAAAGCAGTACAAACTGTTTTCGAACCATTTTAAGACTAGTTTGCCATTAACGTTTATATCAATTGCATGTTGACAAGTACAAGCAGGCGGGATCAGGATGGAAACGTTTCGTTGGGCGGGATGGCGGGATGAAGCAAAAAAAAGTGGAGGGAAGTGGGATTGACAAAGCCTATGTTGGACCCTCTCTCAATAGTAACAGATAAAGATGAGTTATTAAAATTGACTAGTAAACCAACTTATGTATCATGTAAAATTTTTCATGAAAACTTAGGAGCAATAAATACTAAGATAAAAGTGAAGAGTGATCATCACAGTAAAAATCAGGGCTTCAACGGGATTCGAACCCGTGACCTCCGCGACACCGGTGCGATGCTCTACCAACTGAGCTATGAAGCCACACATTGGGAGTGAGGTCAATTGAAAGGCCGCGAGCAAGAACGTCCCCTAGATTTTTTGGCCATTTTCAAAGTGCTCAAAAGTAGCTGAATTTTGGCATGTGGGCTTTGTTTTACCTGAGAAACATTGCTCTGAAGTTTGTTTCGCAGGGTCTCTCTTCGTTGTCTAGAAATAACGTATGCAAAACTGACTCAGTTTTCCAAGCGGCATCTTTTGGAGATCTATTGTTAAACGAAAAACAAAAGAAACCTTTTGTTTGGCTAAAGCATGAAGTCACTATAAGGCAATGATTTCGCACTGCTGCTCCGTTAGCTCAAGTGGATAAGCGCTGAACGAAGCTGATTCGTATTTGTTTTGTCGTGACACTCGTGGGCTCGATTCGAGTTCGGTGATATCTTTTTTTTTTTTCCGTTCTGTTTTTCTTTTTCTTTCAAAAACCTTCTCCGTGTCTTTGTAATTTAATTGCCGTTTTTACTGGTAGGGATCTGGGATGACATGTTTTTTAGCTGCCATTGTCAGTGACTTACGCTTTTGGCGCGCAAAGCGATAACACAAAGTCAGAGCTGGCTTACCTGTTTATTACGCAGAGTTTGCTCGTTATTTCCACCGATATTCAACGCTTATTCGAGGAATATTTGCGCCCGCCTGGTAGGAGATTTGGCATCATTAAGCCTTTGACCCTCGATCAAAGTCATTAGCACGCCTCAAAGAAGCGAGGTGTGTTCTTGTTCCGAGATCATGGTTTAAGTCTGCCGTGAGCTTAGCCATTGAGGAACAAGTGAGCCAGCGGTAGAGTCTAGAAACGCTTCTTTCGTCCAAAACAAAGCATCCATCGTGGACTTATGGCTCATTTGCCAAACTTCGGCGTGTGTCAGTTTTGGAAATTAGAACTGCTTTCTAGACTCTTATTATTTTCTTGAAATTAGCCGCCTCACTATCCTTCGCTCCAAAAATTTCTGGGATATCCCATAATATCTTTCATACGTAAAGCGCCGTGACCATCGTGTGCGCGACTTATAGCACTTGTTAGCGTGACTCAGACACGGCCGGGAACTGGCGAGAAAGGCCAGGCAGCAAAGTCGTTGCATTTGACCTGTGCTTCGAAGACCTTCGAAGTTTCTAAGCCATTTTTACGGGCCAAAGAGAAATCGCAGGTCGGTTAAATTCGCAAGCAAGCGTTCCGTGTGTGTGTATCGTGGTTTTCCAAGCAGATGATTACTTTGAATTGTGATAGAATCGAGCCCGCCGCAAAGAAAAAAAGACAAAGAACGCCTGATTGCAGGTTTAACTATAGGAAGACTATAGGAAGAAGAAAACTTCAGCTCAAATGTAAGTTTTGCTTTGTAGCAAAAATAAAAAGTAATTGGTAAATTTAAAGATACAGAAGCTGGTAGGCCTATTATTGAATTTGTTGGTTTAAAATGTATTCTTATAAGACTGAGAGTAAAAATAACAAGAAAGCAAAAGGCGTCAAAAAAATATTATCAAAAGAGATATCGATCATAGAGATTATTTAAATGTTTTGTTTAGTGGTAGCCTTATATTACATAAGATGAAAACCATTTGTTCAGAATACCATCAGGTATCAAGTTATGAAATTAATTAATAAAATCAGCCTGTCTTGTTATGATGATAAGCGTTACATTCTCCATAACAAAATAAGTAGTCTTTCTTATGGACATTTTAAAATACCGGTACCTAAAAATTAGTGTACGCATAAATCTCAGCATACGCTGAGATTTATTCATAGACAATTTTTAGCGTACGCAAACTTAGCATATGGTAATTTAGTGTACGCAAAATGTAGTGTACGCTGAAATTTTTTGTGTGTACGCTAAAATTTTTGAGCGTACACAGGTCAGCATCTGTCCTCGCGCCGCCATCTCCTATACTACTAAAATGTCCAAAAAATGCATTTTTGGCATTTTGATTTCTGCGCATGCACGGGCCCAAAGTTCGTAAGACGTGATTTGAGTGGCAAGAAGGGCTAGCTGTCCTGCCACAAATGCATTTTCGAGCAGATTAAAGCTAATTTGGCCGAGATCCAGCCTCAGAACCGCCAAAATGTCCAAAAAATGCCTTTTTGGCAAAAAGTTCCAGGAGTCAATGGGTTAAAGAATGTACTGGTATCTGCAATTTGCCATAGGCAATTTCAGTCAAAGGTTACAGAATATCTTTTAAATAGGATTACACAAAAATATCTGGAGCCGGATAGTACAGAAATCACTCTTGGGAAAGAAATATTTCGAAATAGAATATTGTTATTTACATGTCAAATTGGCTACATCGCTTGGACTTAAGACACCTCAAGAGGCATTTGGTAATGCTAAAGACACCATATTTAACAACAAAGTCATTCTAAATTATATCCTTATTCTACATCTAGAGTACTTATTCATAATATCACACAAGACTGCATACCTTTCATGACCTAAGGGCAAGATCAAGATCAGGTCTACTGACTGCTTTGTTAAAAAGAGGAAGCCTGGGAATATGACAGGCTGTCATTAAGTTATTAGTCACCTGTAGCCATATTCTCCACACTCATAGCCAATAAATAATAATAATAATCATCATCATCATGACTCTATTACAGTACACTCTGTATTTCCACTGAAAGGTGGCTCCTCATCTGTAAAATTTACATTAATGGTACACGTAAGTCATACATAATCAGTGATATTTGTTTACTTTATGGGTGAATTCTATTGACAACAGGCATTTTCACACATAGCATCAAGGGGAAATCAATCATTCTCAGATGTAACAGGTGCTACAAGGTACAGCCCTTAATGACAGCCTGGGATGTGCATGTTTGCCACTTGACATTTCAATTTGTGTATAAATAACCAGCACATTCAATATAACTAAGGACAATTAAAGAAAAGGTACTAACTGGAACAGACACAGTTTTAAGAGTCTTTTAAGCCTTGAAGGGAAGATCAGGATGTCTCTATTTGGACCAGAGCATTCACCACAAACTCAGGAGAAAAGCAAAGCCACTAGATGGAATGCAAATAGTTTTTTAGACACTGCAAAAGTGTAACTCTTTTCTTCAGTCCAAACTGAAGTGTCGTCATTATATTTCACGAAAAGGTTGCAAGGATAATATTTGAAACAATTTTCCTAACAGGCCTGTTGCAATAATCGATGACATCGCCTCAGCAAAGAATGCCAGATCTTTTTATAATTGATTAAATTAGGAAAAAAGTAGACAGAGGCCTAGAGCTGGTATTCCTTGTTTGCACTGTCAAACAACAAATTAATTTGATAAATAAAGAAGACACTTTTCTAAGTTTTAGGTCTATAGGCTGTGCAATTTCACAAGCTTCAGACATTGGCCAAAATAATTTTCACAAATTTTCAGAGCCCTGTACAATACAAAATTAATATTCCTAGCATTGCTGCTTAATGACCACTTTCAATGAGAGTACTAGCAGTAGAGGTAAGGAGGACATTACTTTGAGCAGCATACCTGGGGCAAAAGAAAAAGAAGTGTTTCACTGATTCAGAGTCAGCAGAACTCGCAAAAAAGCAATGTACAATGGTTAATTTAAACAAAAAATATTCTCTTAGACAGGAAGGACCAAGTCTAAGGTGGGTGTAATAAATAGATGCACATCTTCAAAAAGAGAAGCTTACTTTTTAGGGTTTTAAGCAAAGTTTCCCACTAATGTATTCTTAAAACACGCTAATGTATTCTTAAAACACAGGAAACACTCTGATATACCTGGAAGGTTTATTGTGTATTTAACCAATCACAAGTGAGATCCACAACCACAGAAACCACATAAAATGGATGTATTGGGTTGGTCACAGCACTATGTATAGATGCATGATTGTATACTTTTGCTTTATACTTTGTAACTGTTCTGAGATACACCCTCTATCTCAACATATTATTGAAGTCTTAATAATTGCTAAATTTGTATCATTTTGTATTGAGAACCATATCCAGTATTTAGTTTGTGGGATTTTGGAAAACAAGAGTCAGGCCAACTCATACAGTTACTCATGTGAAGCAACAATTAATTTGACACAGCTATAAACAAAAATGTATTAAAAAATTAAAATTTTGTTGGTTTGCTAACATTGGTATCATACTTTTTGTTAAAGTGGTACTATGACAGAAATCGCATCTTTCCTATTGAAGCCATTTTCAAACATAAACAAGTAGTCTGTATGAGAAGCAAAATGCCGTTTACTTTTTTCAAATATCTCTTTTCGTTCCGGAGATATTCAAGTTTTTTAAAATATGCAAATTAGCCAGTGATGACGTCATATACTTAACCAAATTTTGATCAAACATGATGAAAAAAAAATCTCAGCCAATTTGGATCAGAAATGTTTGATTCTTTACAGTAATATTCTACTAAAAGTGCTACACAATATGTGCTTAAAAGTTTTGTTACCATGGGAACATACTGAGTTCCAGACCTCTCCAATATTAAGGCATTTCTGGCCACCTTCAGTGTTCTATTTTCATATTTGCAAATGGTGCCTCATATGTGTGATCCAGCAGGCATATAAATATGTTAGCTTGATTTTGTGGCCCTGTTTAGCGTTTTTTGAGTTGAAAATCACTAACATATTGAAATCAAGTGGGTGGGGACTGGAACAGAATGAGTTGCCATGGGAACAGAATTTTTATAGCCACAGGTGTGATTCCTATAGAACTATTAGCCTGCCAAGTTTCAATGGTCTGCATTGCAAATTGGCCAAGAGAGCTCTATTTATGTACTTGAGATAATATTGGGTTGAGTGTATGACGTCATCAGCCGTCTCATTTGCATATTTAACACATTTTTCAAACTTAAATATCTCCGGAACTGATGCAGATATTTGCAAATGGTAAACGGCGTTTTGATTCTTTCATGGAAATCTATGTGATACACCTAAAATATCAAGAGGTAAAATTTGATCATAATACCACTTTAAACTAGTGACCCAATTTACTTTAGCAAATGTGACCTTGAATGGGAAAACGTACACTAACGCTTTACCATTAAATGGTACAAAATAAACAGATTGTAAACGGTTAGGCGAAACGTTTAAACGATCTCCATAACCGTTTAAACGGATGGCCAAGACCGTTAAACGATTGATCAAAGTGCAAAAACGGATGGCTTGGCATGTTAAACGGATGAGAAAAATTCATAAACGGATAGCTCAAATCGTTAAACGGTTGATCAAAGTCCAAAAACGGATAGCTTAAAATGTTGAGCGGTTGAGCAAAATCCATAAACAGATGACTAAAAACATTACACAGTTGAGCAAAATCCACAACAGGATGGCACACGTTTAGCGGTTGAACTTGGAAATAGATAATTTAAACGGAAAAATATGCACAGCCATTTTATTCTTAAAAGGCAACTTAAGTTTAATGTGGAGACAGATAACTTATGTACCTTCAGTCTTTTGCTTCTGTTTCATTCAAGGATTGCTTGATCAAAAGGGCGATCACAAGCGATATCACATTCACGGTCCTTCAGCTTTAGTCAACTGAATCAAGACAGCACAGTGCATTCCGACAAATTGTTCCATGCCGAAGTACAGTTGAACCCCGCTATAACGAAGTGCCACGGTACCAAAAAAATATGTTCATTATAGCGAGGTCTTCGTTATAGCCAAGACACGGTTATAACAAATTATCTTGTTAACAACAAAAATATTCGTTATAGCGGGGTAACCAAGCTGAACCAAGCTGAACAATGGGATATATACCATGCAAAACAGTCTACAGACTTGTGCGTGAACAGCTACATTTAAATAAAGCAAAGCTTTGAAGGTCAAAATTTCCCTATCTTGACCAATAGGAATCGTGTTTGGCTTATCAACCATTTGTATCATCATGTTGTTTTTACTGACTGCTAGCGACAGGACAAAATATTCGTTATAGCAGGGTAAATCATACGTTGGGACCGTCAAAATCAATTCGTTATAGCGGGGTTCGTCATAGCGGGGTTCGTCATAGCGGGTTCGTCATAGCGGGTTTGTTTCCATATATTAATTTTTACTGTAAATCTGCTGGGTTTTCACATCTTGTTCGTTATAACGGGGTCTTCGTTATAGCGGGGTCCCACTGTACACAAGTCCTAAGAACCCTCTTTCTGTGACCTTTCTCTCAAAAGGAGTTTTAATCTCGTAGCGCTCTGGAGAACTTTAAACCGAAGGCAAAAGGAACATTTTTAGCTGCACATACATTGCAATCGCAAATCACGAAGAAACTTGCATTTCGCAATCAGATTCTATTGGGCTAAAAGTGTTGGTCGTTTGCACCATGTCAAGTTAGTTATTCTTTGCATTCTCAATATCTCATCACAGAAATGGTCTACACAGAGATGCCAACCTCTGGAGATCTAAAATCTGGAGATATTTTTCAATCCTGAACCCCCATACCGGGTACCCCCCTCCTTAAACAATCAACCCACCCACCCCCACTCCCCTCCCCCATAAAATGCACTCACCCACCTTCTTAAAGTAATTTCTTTTTAAATGAAAATAACAATTCTTCCAAGAATGGAATTACGCCCTTTAATGTTGACTACCACCCTAATTATAAAACTATGGAAAGGCAGTATTATAAAAATATACAAATGATGACTAGCATGTTTGGTCCTTGGTTAACAAGATTACAGTTGTGGCCTAATAAATGGAACAAGAAATTATAAAAAAATTAAAAATTCAACTAATACGCCCCTAGGAAATTCTACACCTCTATTATTAGGCTGTTAAGTCAGAAAAGATGAAACAACATTTACAATTGACAAAAAAGTTTATACAATGACATCCTGAGAATTTACTGAATTTTCCTGTTGGGTGTTATTATACTTTCGTTGAATAATTATGATTTTTTAGTACTAGAGTGCAACTTGTTATACTGCATGGTTGCTATCTTTGCTGCACTTAGCACTGTTGGTGGAAAATCATATTTATGCGCTGGGCCACCATTGTGCAACTCCATTTTGACAGTAATAATACTGCCCAGTGTCTCATTGGGATCAAGGTTAGGCCTGAACGCAGTTTTGTTCTTCCTTATGAGTGAGAGCGCTCTTTCTTCTTCGGCATTAGAATGCGGAATGGTGAGAACTAAGAGGGCGATAGATGAAAGCCTTGGAAATTTGCTCTGTCCATCAGCTCTCTTCATGGCATGGATGGAGTTCCAAATGACGTCGCCCTATATTTCCCATCACTTGTTTGGGATTTTGCCTCCTCTCTCGTGGATGCTGGAATGTTGTCATCTTCGAGCATGACAATGTCATTGAATTCTTCTGAAAGCTCCTCCATTTCCAAGGCAGAGCAGTACGGCAACAGCTGTGGGTATCTAAAATTAAAAAGCAGTCATCAAGGCAGTCAGATGCAAACCTTAAAATAAAGAAATTCCCGGGGGAAAATTAGAGCATTAATTTGGCTGAACTATGTATTGTACATGTCTAGTCTTGTTAAGTACTAAGGAAAAATTGAACAGGGAAAGGATGACAATTCTATGTATTGAGTTTTGTGAAATGATAAAGTTAATATTACCTTTCAACAAAAAATTGTGGCATGGATAGAGATGAGTTATCTGACAAACTCTGCATTGACGAGGACTGGATCATCAATTGGCAAATGTGAAAGAGCATATTCATACGCCTTCTGAAAAAACGCATATGCGCCATTTAGGAATACTTGCTCTTTGCTTGAGGGAATGTCTCCTGATGTGATGAGGCATTCTAGCGTTGTCTTTGTGACGAATCCTACATCAATCTCAGTACCTAGAGAAAGAATTACTAAGTGCATCAACTAGCTATATTTAATTAATTACATAACCAGTTAAATCCTCGCTTGACGCCAAGATACTTGATCTTAGTTATCTGCTGTTGATTCACTTATCTAATGACAATCACTACTGAGAATAAAATTCTGAATTTGACGGGTAATGAGAAAGAACAAGCAATTCTGACTTTGATATATCCTAAAATATTTCCTTACCATTTAAATGATTTATGGGATTGAGCAATTCCTCATATGTGCTGGCAGCTTTAAGAGTCACTGGGGGAATAAACTTGCAAGCCAGCAGGCACAAAAATCGCTTCATTGCCTGATTCATTGAACCAATCAGTGGATCCTCCCTTGTAGGAACAATTTGAGTTGCAGGAAGATCTGCAGGGATGCCTGGAAGAAGAGCAGGTAAACTTCTGCCAAAGGATCACTAAAGGCATCCTTCAATCTCTTGAATCTGGCTCAAGACTCTTGCTCAGATAGGAAGTAGAACCTCAGGGAAGCATATGGTGTCAGGGTCCTTGTGACAGACTTTTCTAAGCTCAGCCATCACATGCTCACATGCTTTACAATTTGTCGATATTCCTGGTCACAAAAGTCGGCATATTCAGCTAGCTTGTTTTTTCGTTTAGTGGAATAATCAAATCAGTAATAGAGATCGACCATCATGTCTTCTACTTCAAAGCCAGTGGTGCAAGAGAACACTGAAGCAGCTGCAGCAGATGTATTATGAACAATGTGGCATGGACAACCGTTGAAGTAAGTAGACCTGTTTTGCTGCTGAACTCTTGTCATGAGTGAGTTCTTTTTCCCCATATTCACGCTGGTATTGTCTACTCCGACTGCTACTCAGTTACTCTAAGAAATTCGAAATGACGACATGCAGTTGTCTATGCTGCTGAATAGTTCCTCTGCTGTCCCTCCTTTCGATATGCACATGTCTAGGAGGCATGTTTTCACTTTTCCTAATTCGCACTGTGAGTGGGTTCATTTTGAGTAGTGTGTTGTCGCTGGAGCCATCTGTAGCTTGGGAGGATGGGGACTTTTGCATCTGTGTTACCAAAGCATTTCTTGAAAAAAGAATCAAAGAGATACTGTCGTGTTCGTTGGACATTGTGAGATTGAAGTTCTTAAGAGTACCGTGTTAATATACAGCATGCATAAAAAACTAATAACAACACTGACTAAATTAATAAAGCTATTAAGTTTTTAAAACAGCTTATATTTTTGATAGCTTTTTCTTTGATATTTTCTTATCAACAATTACTTCATGTTGTTGTGTCTGTTACTAATTGTTAAGGTTTCTCAACACTGGATACAATTGGAAAAATATTTATTTTAAGGCTTACACGAAATTCTCCTTTGACCCTAAAAGAAGTGCAAACAATAATTATTAGCATGCTGCCAAATGAACATATACCTGAAGTATGGTTTTAAGGCTTCATTAACGATACATGTTGTTTTTGTTCTTGCTGAGGCAAAGGACTTGCCAATTTCAGAGTCAGGTAACATGTCTTTGAATAAAAGACTAAAATTAAGAAAAAGATCAACAAAGTGATTGTTCGCTGATGTAATAATACCCAATTCTCAGTGCTTAATTTGAAAAGAAGTATGTTAGCTATCAAGGAGAATTTAAATTCAGATCAGGGGAGTGAAAGGGATTGAAGAACTGTAGTGGTCTCTATATAACCCAAACATTCTAAAACTTAAACTTATGCACCTTTTTATATGCTGTACAAATATCAAACCTTACCCTAATTTTTGAACCCTTTTGAAGATCGAGTCATCATTCAATATGAAACTCACTTAAGTCCCGGACGCACCGGGCAAATTTTTGTTTATTTTGTGAAAAAATCTGTCACCAGCTCGCTGAGAAAAGTGCGTCCGGTGATTTTTAGATCTACCAAATTTTGTCAAGGCTTACCAAACTTCAAAGACGCCGTCGTCCAGCATCGGAGCAGGACAAATTTTTGTCAGGCGTGAAATCTGACAGATTTGTTAATTTACACGCCATAATTTGAAGGAAAATGGCAGTAAAGAAAATTTGATCTCTATTTTTAGTCAGATTATTTCAGTCCGAAGTCCGCCAAAATTATTTTGCCGCCTTCTACGGACAAGGGAGGCGCAGCGGCCTCGTGGCTAGTGCACTCGTCTCCAGATCGAGTGGTCCGGGTTCAAGCTCTAGCCAGAGACATTGTGTTGTGTTCTTGGGCAAGAAAGACACTTTACTCTCGCAGTGCCCCCCTCCACCCAGGTGTATAAATGGGTACCAGTGAATTTAATGCTGGGGGGTAACCCTGCGATGGACTAGCATCCCATCCAGGGGGGAGTAGAGATACTCTCAGTCGCTTAATGCTACAGAAACCGGGATAAGCTCCGGCCTAATGGGCCACTTGGCTCGTATGCAGACTTTACCTTACCTTACCTTCTACGGACAAATCTGTTGTGGTACTTTAGAACCAGTAGCAGTTGAACAAGGTGAAGCCTCCACTAGCATAGTAGAAGTAGCAACTGTCTCTGCTGGAGTTGAATGAATTCAAGGAAGAAAAAAACTAGAATACAAGCAATAATATGCCAAGGTAACATATTCTATTGAAGCGGTTAAAGATCACCATAAGCCCATGACTCCTGAGATCTCATGTAACCGTTCCCGTGAACAGCACTCAAGCGATGGTGTTTATTTCTGTGTGATTGACACTTGCGGTTAACAGATATTTTGCTGGGTCTCAGTGCGTCCATGCTTGACAAATTGAAAATTTGGCAGAGACAAATTTTGTCAAGATTTTTGGAAGAGCCAAACAAATTTTGTCTGTCCAGTGCATCCGGACCCTTATGCTGTTGCCGTCTCTAACCCTGTGAACTTTCTGAGAGACTGCACCTTTGAGTTGTGCTACACACAGACAGGTGATAATAAAACTTGACTGCAAAAACTGTGTCTGTCTCTACAAGCAGCTATACTTACCATTCTTTAGACTGCAATTTTGTGCTCTACAGATCACAGATTCGCCATTGAATATGGAACTAACTGTGATCAAACTGTGATGCAATTGTGTGTAACCCTACAAAACTTTCTGAGAGACCACCTTTGTACTGTACACATGCAGACCTGACAGTAAAACTTGACTGCAAAAAAGTACCTGGCTCTAAAACCAGCTAACTTTCTTGAGACTGCATTCTTTTGTGCCCTTCAGAAGAGTCATCATTTCAACATGGAACCATGATGCATTTGTCTCTATAAGTTAACCATGGAACCTTTCTGAGAGACTGCACCTTTGTGCTACAAACAGACATTATAATAAAACTGAATGTCTCTCAGCAAAAAGTATGCCTCAGTGTCTCTGCAACCAGCTACCCTGACTTTCTTGAGACTGCAATTTTGTGCCCTAAAGCCAGGGCAAAGACTTCTGCATCATGATCACACATTAAGAACTGTTGTTTTCTCTAATTACCCAAATTTAATGAAAACTCTACTATATTTAGAGTCAGAAAAATAGCCTACTGCTCACTTATCTCCAGCATCAACCTCTTGCAAAGTTTGCTGTATCGAGCAGATTTCTTGGCTGGGCGGATACCCAATACAAATTCTTCAAAAAATCTGAAAATTATTTCCTGTCTTTTATCGTAACACAAGTCAAATGCAAAATAGACAGCTAAAAGAACAAGGATTCCATGAAGGTGACGGCTTTGACAGCTTGATGAAAATGACTTTATCAATGGCAATGAATAGTTGGTGTGGCAAGCCTTCATCCAGGGAAAACCAAAGGGTTGGTTGGGTCGTTTTTGTACCCTTTTGAACAATGGTATCTACAGGTGACTTGCTCTATGATGAAAAAAAATTAAGATAAAATAATTAAGAGTTATTCGCTGGTCTGAGAGAAAGAGTTAATTTTGGTCCCTTGTGACAACACAGATCAATAAAATGGCTTACAGTACTTTTAATATTTACTCTGGAAGTAACATTACATCTGGCCAACAAGATAACAGGAATATCAGATGTCTGATTTGGGACATCTATTGTGTAATAGTACGTGTTACACAACTTTTAATACCACAATACCCTTCCTTATTACAACACGCAGTTTGTCAACACTAAACTACTTAATATATCAACGAAACTGTTATTTATAAGTACCTGAGGAAAATTATTCATAAGTGGAATTCCACATGATTTTCCATCCACAATTGTATGAGCATGCTCTGGTAAAGCTCCACAAATGTTATCTAATAAAATAAAACATATAGAATGTATTCATGCATTAATCATCACAACTGTTATAGAATTTTGTCAACAATAAAAATTGTGCCCCGAGAAGAATCCAGTTACTGAAGCAAGAAAATTAGCAGAGCTGATAAATGAGTAACTTGTGTAATGTAGAGCAGAGTATGGCAACCTTTCTTGAAAAAAATGGCAGCCAACCCAAATTTGGATCTTCAAATTATGCACACACAGGTGTACTTAACTCAAAAGAAAAAAGACATCTTACAACTTCAGTAAATACCATTTCCATTTTTACTGGATAAACATGGAAAAGACATATGACAAGAGCCCCATCACACGCACAGAATCAATATTTATACACATGCTTTATCATGTATTATATAATAACCCAAGTTATTCTCGCATTTTGATTGGTTCTCGCCTATGATCTATTAGAGGACAGATGCACAATTGACGTCATTACAAAGTTTTTCCCTCTGCCGTTTTAAAATGGTGCAAAGTTTTGAGAATAAGGATAATATTTTACGTGACTGGGCAAAAGATAAGATACAAAAAAGTCTTGCCGAGGCATTCAACAGGTTCAAGAAGCCAGAAAACGAAAGATAAAGCCGTTTATTTTAGAAAATGATACAGAAATAATTTTCAAGCAGTCTCAGTCGGCAGTCGAGCGAGACTAAACCATGCACAAACTTGGTCTTGGTAAGCCGAAAACCATTGCTTTATCTCGAATTTAACAAACCCAGTAAACAAAATGTTTCTGAGATTAATTTATTTAAAAAATTCAACTCTTCCCAATGTCAAAACAAATGTTGACACACTGATTGACATCAGGAATGAAACATCAAAACATCACCTCTTAAGATCGGTAAAATAAATAAGTTTACATAACCTTGCTTTCTGATGCGAATGGTCCTGTCCTTTTCATGCTAAGCAGCGAGCAAAGTATAGCTAACCACAGCTCACGGTTAACAGTATCGCAGCTAAAATGTGTCTTTGACACTATATCAAGCTGATTTGAGAATCACCAACCAGAGGAGACAGAGATCTCCACCGTCATTTACGCTCCTTTCATTCAAAACTTGAATCAAATGGCCTCTAGGTTGACCGCAACCACAAGTTTTCCGAGGGTATTTTTTCAACTCCTGTAATTTTCAAGGCAACGTCCAAGCTTTTCGGCTCACAGGGCTGCTCCGATGACAAAAACTGACTTGATTTTTCTGGCGTTTTCTTGAAGATTTGTAGATTTCGCAGTTCAATTCTGCTTTCGCTGTAAGTTTTCATTCCACGAGAAGCAACCCTCGAGTCAGGTTTGACAGTGGCGTGATTTTTCTCAACCAATCACAATTCTTTACTACGCATAGTAACCAATGAAATTGCTTCATTTTGTATAGATCATAGATCACGTCAAAAGGGCTATTGTGTTCGCGAAAGTGGGCAAAAGCCGGGCGGGGCAAAGGCCGGCTTTCGCGTTATGTTGAAATATTTTAAATAAAAAAGGCTTTTCGTTATTATATAAAACAAATAGATTGCATGTTGCCGTGCATCTGATTCAGTAACAGATCACAGAAGATGCCAAAATGTGGTAAGAACATCAGTAACACACTCGGCTACGCCTCGTGTGCCACTTTTTTGTTCTTACCACATTTTGACGTCATCTGTGATGTATTACTGAACAGACGCATGGCAGCATGGAATCTATTTGTTAAACTGTGAAAATTAGAATATTCATAACATACCAGGGCTGACTTCCTGATCATCAGGTAACAAAGAAATGGTTTGCAAGGTGATTTTTACTTTCTTTGAGATCTCCATCCAGTTGCTTTTAAAATGTTCAACAGTTGTACAGTGACCATAATGATCTTTAAATTTACAGTGGAGTTCTAACTCATTCAACAGCTGAAATACACAAAAAGGTGCAGATTAGTAAAGCAAAGTGTACATGTCAGACAGGATTAAATTAACCTTATTAGCCAGTAATATTTTTTTTCTTGAATCGAGGATCCTCAGGGGTGTGTAAAATTTTTTATTGCAACTGAAATTACATTTATTTACTATTTTCTTTTTTCCATACACTAGCTGCAATGTACCAAGATATTCCCACCTACAGTAAAAATATAATTACTCTTTTGACATTGTCATTGAGGCAAACAAATGCACACCCAAAATGGGATCATTTGGCAATATGGCACATACTAACAATGATACCTGTTTGCCTCAACAGTTCTCTTTCTGGCCCACTAACCTGAAACAGGATATACAGTAAGGATATCACATACCTAAATATTTCACTTGCAACACAATCATGCTCTTTAAAAAATGGGAACTTAGCAACAATCTCATCAACAATGTTATCCTCTGGAGATTTGAGTTACTGTATGCTGCATCTCCTATTGTGAAATGTGTTTTCCTGGAGTTCTTTGATGGCTGCTAGATTTCTTTTTTTCCTCATTACTTCCCTAAGTAACTCTGCATGTAGCTCCTCAATTTCTTTCTCCCCAAGGTCGCTGCTGCAGGTATCTTTTTCACTCTTAGGTGGTGCCAATTTTCTTTTCACATATCCTTTGATGTTCCGCAGTCGTGTTTTTAACAGGTAAAGGACAGTACTCTGCTAATGATAGAATTCACAAGAAATAACAAAAATAAGTATCCTACATTTCTGGAAGTCAGTGAATGGGCCCAAAATGAAGGACATTCTCAGAGGGGCATAGTATGTATAGCCACACTGTCAGCCACTGAAGAAGAGTACTAAACCCACAAGAACAGTTTCAGTTGGTACTACAAAAAAAAGCTGACAAAAAGTATTAATCTGTGTTTTAGAATTTGAAGGTTTAAAGCTTAATTGGAATGACAACAGAAGGCTAAATTGGTTGGTTAAAATAACCACCTGGGCTGTACTAACCTTTTTTGGCTTTGCCTGGTTAACTCTTATTCTGTATTAATTGTAACCCAGAGTTGTTCCCTGTGATTACCAAAATTCAACCTCTTGGAAAACTTACAACTTCTACCATTTCCAGCTCCTCTCTTCTATGAGCACATAGAATATGAATGGCGTCTTCTGGGTCAGTACCAATGATCCATCTGCTCACACTATTAAGAGTATACTACAGCATAATGCAAAAACATCGTATAATTACCCAATTAACCAATATGGAAATTGGCGGTTACTGGGAAAGGATGCTGGTTTTTGGTACTTTAACACATTCACGGTATCACACATCTTTGTAGCAGCCAAAACTAAATTTGTGGGGCTGATGTCATCCCCAGCTACTGCTTGCAAGCATGCAGCACAATCTCGGATGAAGCGTGTAAGTACATTGTCCTCAGGGTATCTGTCTTCTGAGTCACACTTCTGCAGCTCTCGACATACTGGGAATTTGAAGTCTTCTTCAATGTCAACTACTGATTCTGTTCCAGAGCTTCCACTGTTTTCTCCCTCTTATTTGATGTAGAACTCCCAGAAGCTGATGACTGTGGTGTACTGGACTTCAAAAGAACTGGATGACTGTGTCCCAGAAGTTACTGACTCTGGTGTTGACTTCCCAGAATGTGATGGTTTAAATTCTGTAGATGTAGGGGGTGGCAGTGAGGGGGGGTTGATGTAAACGGCCTGGTTGTTGGACTCGTATGCTGTGTCAGATCAAACTGAAAAGACTGATATAAAAGCATTGATTGAGCTGTGCCCTACTGGGACAAGTTTAAGTTACAACTTGTTACTTCAAAATGCACCAGTTTTGTTTATCAAGTGCCTAATGGGGGGGGGGAAATTTGATGATCGTAGTCTTCCCGGAGGTGGGGCACTTGATCACTACTCATAGGGGGTGGGGAATTTGATCGCTAGCCTCGATTTCATGTTACCCGTCGTGCTGATTCCACGTGATAAATCATGGTGGAGACAAGCCTTGATGCATTCAAAGTGAAAGATACCTGATTCGTGGCTGAAAAACAAAGACCTGCACAAGCTTTGCTCTGTATTTGAGGGTATTCAAGAACCATTTATACATGTATTATCTTTGGCATGTAAGAGTGTTGTCAATTAAACCATGTTTACATACACAGCTTCCGGAGCATAATAGAAGCTACTGAAAAGTTTTCAGGGGGTGGGAGCTTTTGATCACCCGGAATTGACCTATAATGGGGCATTTGAACAGCTTTTTGGCCTCGGGAGGGGGGAATTCGAACAAAAATTTACCAAAAAATCAAATGCCGGGGGGTGGGGGGTGTTTAAGTTTCAATTTGACTGGTACATTAGCTATAAGATGCATATCGCTAGTTGAAAGGGCATATTTGTTAAAAGTTATAGGCCCAGAAGCCCGACAAACAAGATAAACTTCAAAACTGTTCAGCGCAGCGTTGACAGTTTTTAAAAAAAAAACACATCGCAATCCATTTCAATCGTCTCTAATTTTGGTCCATCCGTACCTTTGTTTGTATTTTTCGCGTTGCTGAAATGTTCCTTTACTCTTTTAAGTGGTTATTTCTACATTTCATTATTTTTTGTGCGTAAAATTGGCTGAAATCCTTGGCATAGTTTCCACTATGTTTCCATACATAGGGCGATTCTAAAAATTTTATCCCAAGTTATGAAGAAATAGATTTATAACCTTAGAGCATGGAAAGGCTTATAATTCTTCACTTAAGGTAGCATCCCACCCCAAATGTGACCATTTTGGGGAAAAAATATTTTACGATAGCAAGATAGACCTTACTACTATCTTTGTTTTAAAAAAGAAATTTCTAAAAAGTATTGTTTCTACGGGAAGTTATGGACAAAATAGTGTTTTCTTCATGTATTGCCGTTAATAGAATGTTGACA
>JAHPZR010013089.1:32500-37500 GCA_019787425.1 Platygyra sinensis
AAAGGTCTTGTTTACTTGTTTAGTTGCTTGCTTGCTTGCTTGCTTGCTTGCTTGCTTGCTTGCTTGCTTGCTTGCTTGCTTGCTTACTAATACCCCTGCAAAGTTCAGCCCTTGGTTTAGTAATATCAAGAATAAAATACTAAGGTTGAGGCTTTTTTACCAAGAAATATCTTACAGGAAGATGACTAACCTGGCCACTTTGGTTAAACTTTCAACAAACCGTGGGGGTAAAAATCAGCTGTTTAATTTCAATTAGTACCTTTCTTCTTCTAAGTTATGGTTTTAGAGACTGAAGCTAGATGTAACCGAAAAGACTTGCCATTAATTAGCAAATTTTCATGTGTTTTTTTTGGACCGATCAGATTTTGGTCCGGCAATGGTACGGTTATAAATTAAGTGGAAGTAGTCTTGAAAATTTATACAGACAATGGAGCGGCTGTGAACAAGGATATATTGTATACCTAACAACCCATCTCTGCCGGTTAATAACAATCTACCAATGCATCTTTTTTGGTCTTAACTGCAATATTAAGTTTAAGGCTGAGGCTTTTTTACCAAGAAATATCTTTCAAGATGACTAACCCGGTTAAAGTTTCAACAAATCATGGTGGTAAAAATCAGCTGTTTATTTTCGATTAGAACCTTTCTTCTTTGAAGTTATGATTTTAGAGACTCTGAAGCTAGATGTAACTGAAAAGACTTGCCATTAATTAGCAAATTTTCATGTGTTTTTTGGGACCGATCAGATTTTGGTCCAGTGACGGTATGGTTATAAATAACGTGGAAGTAGTATTGAAAATTATACTGATAATGGAGCGGCTGTGAACAAGGATATATTGTATACCTAACAACCCATCTCTTGCCAGTTAATAACAATCTACCATTGCATCTTTTTCAATCTAAACTGCAATCATGATAAGTGATTAAAACTCGAGACTGCTTGAAAATTGCTTTGTTTCTTTAGATTTCAAATACATGCAATTGTACTTAATTGCAGTCTCACTTTTCCAGTGTATAAAATTATGCAAAAAGTGTCTGCATAAATTATCTTACTATAAGTGCTTACCTGGTTTCAGGTTTAAAGGCATGTCCCTTTTCTATAATCTCTTAAAAGTAAAGCAACATTGAAAACTTTAGCCCAGTGATAAATTGTTCATGAGTGCATCTTTGCGGCGAGTAATGCAAATTCAGGTCGATTCTTGTGTACGTGACGATGTTGCGATATGCCAACTTATCTGTAGTTTGCTGGCTTTGATTGACTTAGAATTCAGTTTTTCTCATCTAGATTCTGCTCCTTGATACTTCTGAAAATGATTGGTATAGAACTTCCATGAGAACCTGAAGAACTATAAATGGATGTTTAATAATTAATACCCAGTCCCCCTGTACAAATGGCGTACGAATTATAAATTGGGGATGTCTAAGATGGTCCATTTTAATTTCCCTACCTTGCTGAATGTCTGACTAAATTGCTAGAAAATCTCTTACTAGAACACTTTCTCTTACTCCATCCCTTTATTGCTTTCTTAGTCAATACAGTTCCATGGTGGTAAGCAGACTAAATCAGTGTACTGTATACCAACGATTGGACAGGGCAGGAGTGGATTTTCCTCCACTGGTTTGATAACTGGGGAAATACAATACTTCAGCTTTCTTGGAGTACTTATGAACTTGAACTTTTTTGGTACCACAGCTGTATAATTGCTGGTTTACTCTGATTTCCATAATCAGGAGCGATAATCCTCAGGACGACCAGTATGCTTGCTGTAGTAACCTGAGTATTGGGCCTTTCTTAGCAAGAGGGTAGGGGTAGGGAGGAATTGCAGAGTGATTCCTTCTCCTACCCTGCAAGAAAGAAAAGCCTGATACTCAGGCTATTGCTGTAGGTGATATGGAAAAGTCGTCACCAGGCCCAGTGCCGGAGATTAAATTGGTTATTGCTCTTCCTCCCAGGGTGATAATTACCGGCTCCCAATTTATACATCTGGGCAGAGAGAGGGATTGTGAAAGAAAATTACCTTTCCTTTGTATTTAGGAGCACTCCATCTGGGGTCTATCCACCTAACCTTTATGCCGCAACTCTGTTATGCACTAGGTAGTTGCTTTTGCGTAGAATCCGAATTCGCCGTTTATTACATTACATGTTTACTTCAATCTGTCGTAAACTGATAAAACACAACAGGGAAAAGAAAATGTATGGCCAGCACTTTAAAAGGACGTTGCATGACATTCTGTCGGTTAATTTGTTATTTACCAGAAAAGAAACTGCGATCAGTTAATTAAGCTAATTAAATGTGTTCAATCTGTTAGCGAATTTGTTTCATTTGAGTGCGCTTGAAAGGCAGAGGAGCAACAGTCTGGCTATTAAACTTTAGTCTTCTGGAAAATTTAAAAAAATGAGCATACGGAAGTTGATTCTCAACCAAGCTGGCTTGCCTGGCATTACAAAGGATGGATTAAAGACAATTGTTATTTGCCATGTCACCGCCGAAAATGCAGCAGTTTGCATGACCAAAGTGGGCCATGTCAACACCGTTTCCATCAAGAAAATCAAGGAGAACAAAGAAATTGAACAAACCGAAGAACGTTACTGCTGACGTTTCAAATAGCATGTTTCAGGAGTTCAACAAACTACAGATAAGTTGGCATATCGCAATCTCGTCATGTACGCATGAATGGACTTGAATTTTCATTACTGGCAGCAACGGCACACTCATGACCAATTTATCCCTGAGCTAAGGATTTTAATTTTGCTTCACTTTCAAGAGATTATAGGAAAGGGGCATGGCTCTAAACCTGAAGCCAGGTAAGCATTTCAGTATAGTAAGAGAATTAATTTATCCAGACAGTCACACTTTGCATATGGACTGGAAGAATGAGACCGCAATTCGTACAATTGCATGTATTTGAAATCTCTTAAAGGTTCAAACGATTTTCAAGCAGTCTTGCAAGAGACGTGATTTCATTTAGAATGACTGCTAAGCTGTTTTCCTTCAGAAAAGAAGTCCCAAATAGGTGGATTATAATACGAAATGGGGCCACAAAGCTTGGCTTATTTCCTGATTTAATTAGCGCTTCATTACAACTGTACTTGGTGCCACAGGCTTGTTATTCAATTATCATGATAAACTTAATGTTGCAGTTTAGGCCAAAAAAGATGCATTGATAGATTGTTATTAACCGGCAAGAGGTGGGTTGTTAGGTATACAATATATCCTTGTTCACAGCTGCTCCATTGTCCGTATAAATTTTCAAGACTACTTCCATGTAATTTATAGCCATACCGTTGCCTGACCAAAATCTGATCGGTCCCCAAAAAAAGCCTGAAAATTTGCTAATTAATGGCAAGTCTTTTCGGTTACATCTAGCTTCAGAGTCTCTAAAATCATAACTTAGAAAAAGAAAGGTATTAATCGAATTTAAACAGCTGATTTTTACCGCCACGATTTGTTGAAACTTTAACCGGAAGTGGCCAGGTTAGTCATCTTCTTGTAAGATTTTTCTTGGTAAAAAAGCCTCAACCTTAGTATTTTTTCTTGATATTACTAAACCAAGGGCTGAACTTTGCAGGGGTATTAAGACTTCCCGATATAAAATATGGGCATGGAAAATATAAGGTCTGAAGAACAGGCCATTTCCAGTTGCCTTCCATATGCTTCAAATAAGTCCAAGTTGACATAACAGCCACTGGCTAACGAAAAATTCCCATGAGCTGATTTGTTTACCCATAAAAGGCTAAGAGTAGGCATTACAAAGATAGTTTTATTTTTGTCAAAAATTAATGTATGTTGCCGACAGAGAGATTGAAAAGTGGCCAAAATTGCACTGAAAATCAGCCTCTGGAGACCCCTGAGGGGCTGATATCCAGAACTTGGCTAAAAAAAGTTCATTGAAGCTGAAACTTTGGCATATAACATAAGTCCAAGTAACAAGATTGTGCACCAATTTTAAGCAAAATCGGCTGACCCTCATTTCCAAGTCTGCCCTGGTCTCTCAGGCAGAAGCTCTTAAGGAGACAGGGGTTGTAAAGTGGGAAGGTATTAGCTTTTATAGCAGTTTCCATTATGAAGAGAAAGGTATATGTGCTTGACTTGCGTTTGGTGTTGCAGAGGGGCGCCTTTTCGCCTAGGAAGATCTTGTTAAGGAGGAAGAAAGAGAAACGTGTCTTCGCGTTATTCAACCTTTCTCCTGCAAGACCACTTTAGTCTCTGCATCTTTCAAGTGTAAGGCGAATGGCCAGAATCTGTTTGCATATGAAGAGGCCGGCTGTGTAAAAGTCTGTGACCGAAGCAGAAGTTCAAAGTCACATGGACAGTGGAGAACACCTAAGAATTGCTGAGTGTGAGTCAACATACGACATTAGTTGAACAAAGTGGGCAGAGAAAGTCACTGGTTTGAGCTCAATTATGGTACCACCAGAAGGTGCGAGTAACACTACATACAAGGCAGAATCGTATTATTCTTAGTGCTGGATGGACATTAAAGAAAAAGCCAAAGATCGTCCGGATGACGCCAGAAGTAACAACATTTTTATTAGAGAAGTTTAACAGTGGCTCAGTGACTGGATTGAAAGCAGATCCAGTTCAGGTAAATTTATAATGCATAAGCTGATCAATGAACTGTCTTAAAATATCCAATCCACCTCAGCTAATGCATTTGCATTAGCCTTTTTTGGTCTTCATCGTCCGGTTAGGCAAATATGACATGATTAAAGGGTTGTTAGGCAAGTAATGTTTTTTCTTTTCTGACTGGAACCAGTCTACTTATAAAAAGGAAGTTAGCAGACTTACTTGATAATATTTTATTCAGCCATGTTTAATAATTAAATGTAAATAGCTTAATCATGTAAATAACACTATTAACATTCTCTAACCAGTAGCGCATTTTAATCACGAAGATTATCTTAAATAAATCAAAACTAGATATCATCCTTTAATACAATAATAGAGATTAAAAATTACGTTTACAACAATGCAACCATATATTCCCTCTTGGGTAGG
>JAHPZR010013089.1:47500-68005 GCA_019787425.1 Platygyra sinensis
CTTTCAGGTAAGTCGGCCATTATCTGTTAGCAAAGAGGTGCCTGACAACGGCGGCAACTGATGCACTTTGCAAGGACACTTCTCACAGTGGAACTTCCTTGAGTGATCCAAAATCTCTGTCAAATCAAGGCGAGGACATGCTCTCTTCCAGAATGACTGCAACTTCTGTGATAGTGTTCAATTATCAATCTGGTCACGTGTTCCTCTTTCGGGAGGATAATCTGGTTTCTTGACTCCAAAGGTGCTGTACGCAGTCGACCACCAACATGTAAAAGATCATCAGCAATGAGCGTGTTGAGCTTGTACAGGCGGCTACTCTTCTTAACTGGTTTCTCAGGATGACTCAACTCCTCCGGGAAGGCTTTTCTCTGTACATGCTTCAGAATTTCTTTCTCCACTCTTCCCATTTCTTCAAGGGTGATATACTTTGGAACCTCGCGGTCTGGCTTGTTGCTCTTTCTCGCCTCTAGAAGGTTTTCTCTTTAACGCAAGAGCCAGGCAACAATCTTCTTCAGGTGTAACCAAGAAGAACATTTCTGGAAGTAATCTAATAATGAGTTGCTCTGCTTGTTTAGTGAGGACACGCAGACCTTAACTTCCGTTTTCACTTCAGGATCTTCGTCGGAGATCTCACTAAGTGTTTCTGTCTGCAGTGGCCACATGTGCTGGGGTTTCCATAGGAACTCCAGCCCCATTAACCAGGGCTCTTGGTGTAGAAAGGCATCGGCTTTTAAGCCTCGAGAGGCGTAGTCAGCAGGATTCATGTCACCACACACATGGTTCCACGGGTGGGGTTCAGAGCCGTCACAAATAACTGCGACCTGACTGGCTACAAAGGTGTGGTACCGCCTTGTTTCATTTTTAACTCGTGAAGCGCATGCGCGAAACGAGTTATCGTGAGTTGTGGGCAAATGTGTCGCTCGATGGGCTGCAAACTTTATGCAAATGAGGTACACTCGCGGCTTAGTTTTAAATTGCTGTCTACCTTTAATTAAAATAAGCTGTTTTAAAGGTCTAAATTAAAAGATATATTAAAGTTAAAGAAGACTCGGCTACCGAAATCGTGAAATCGATGAGCAGCACAAGTTCTCACTGGATGCTGAATCCGTATGGATTTTACAGAGGAAGTCATTGTAGTACGGTCTTATGGTATGGTAAATGCGCATATTAGCGAGTGAAATGATATAAACACAAAGCTATTTTATTTTGTATCACTAAAAATAAAGGAAAAAAAGAGAAAAAAAAAAGAAATTGAAAATATCGGCCCACACCCGGAGTCGATTGCGGTACACTCAAATGGCAGAGATGCTCAGTACCACTGAGCTATGTCAACATGATATGCATGCCAGTGAAAAAAATAAACATCCTAATTAGTATCAACCATATTAAAGACCCCAGACAACTCAGTGGGCTTGAGTCTGTACGAGGATTTTCTGGGGCTAATTTGTCCTTTACCAAACAACTGTTAGTGAGTATATTTGGTGTTTGTGGATTTCTTGGACACTTGGGAGTGCCTTTTTTAAAGCCTAGAGGTCACATGTGTTCATTCGTCGGCAAATAGAGTCGCAACGTTTGTTTTGTAGGAAGGTCTTTATGGCTTGTTTTGCACCGGGACTCTTCGCAAGCTACACACAACACAGTTAAGCGTAAACAAGATGTTCTGTTCAAGAAGCTTGATTTCAAAGAAATCGGAGTGAATCAACGTAGTAGTTAAAGAATGCATTAATCGTCGCGATCACTGACTGGATCTGGAGAGAGTTTAACATTCACCATTACGGGCCGTTTGTGTTGGACGTGTTTCGACATGGTGAAAGAAAAGTTGTTGACACTGCAGTTTGTCTTGTTATTTTTCCTTTGATTTCCTTGAAAAAAGACCAGGTGTCCAGCCTGAACGGGAAAGGAGTCAAAGCTGTAGTTTTGGGGCCAGAAAGTTCTGACACGGAAATTAAGGATGCTTTTGAAGGTAAATACAGTCTGTGTGTTTGCAAAGTCGGTGATTTGTCAAGTGGGTTTTGAATACAGACTGCGAATTTAAAGAAGTTTCCTGGACTTTACAAAACAAAAAGGTAATGTACAGTATTACATCCAAGTTTACTTCAAATGTTTGAACCACGAGTAAAGCCACGGCCGATAAATTGACTGCAAAAGCCGTCGGCAAATACTCAAGCTCAGTCCGCACATGAAGAATTAGTTTAAACATGCTGTCACTATCACGCAGCGAAGCACGTTTGCAAAATTTTGAACACTTTTTCCTTTTTAAATAGTTTTTTCTTCCTCATCTTGAATGAAAATTTATTGTTATTGAACTTTCTGTCGCATTTCTTTCATTTGGTTACCTTTCTTTGGCAAATTTAGGTATTTAAAGTTAACAGTATTTTTGCATCGTGGATTTCTGCATATTTAATTTACAGCTTCCTCCGCGGCCGTGTTTCTTTACTTTATTCGCGTCATTCAAGTACAAGTTTTTAGTTTTTTTCAGCTGCTACAAAACACCTGAGAAAAGAACTAAGTGGCCACTAATTCAGCACAGTTGAAATACGATTTATCGCAAAATAATTGGCTATTTTTGTGGTCTTTTTTATTTACAACTTTCATCTTTCTTTCACTACGCTGTATTGTCGCAGACGAAGACATTTTTGGATTTTTTTGTCTCTAAATATTGTTGTTTAAATGTGTCTTTTCGCTTTTATTTTCCAGTATTTTCTCTAATGTTAACTATCTGCGCTATAGTAAATGAATTGAAATTTTGTTGTTTTCAGTGTCGATTTGTCCTCCAAAGTCAGCATAATTATTAATGCCTTGAAATCTTATCTTAAACATGGTTGTGATTACTGGGCATATGGTTTATTACTCTCCTTACGCTGGCTCTGAAATATATCAAAAAAATTCCAGGGAATAAGGGGTAGGCTGTGAATCATTACGTCACACCTAGATTTTAAATTTGAATCCGAGCAAGTGGAACAAGTCGATTGCATTTTATCGAAGTAAAAGTCTACTTTTGGCAAGTCTAAGTGGAGGCGTTCATGCAGCATGTAAACATTAACTTTAAAGTGCCACTATGACGAAAATCGTATCTTTTCTATTAAAGCCATTTTAAGGCATAAACTAGTGGCCCGCATGAGAAGAAAAATGCTGTTTACTATTTTCAAATATCTCTTTTTGTTCCAGAGATATTCAAGTTTTTAAAATATGCAAATTAACCAAGTGATGACATCATACACTCAACCAAATTTTGATCAAATATGATGAAAAAGGATATCTCAGCCAATTTGAATCAGAAATGTTTGATTCCTTGCAGTAAGATTCTGCTAAATGTGCTCCACAATTTGAGCTTAACAGTGTTGTTACCATGGCAACATACTGGGTTCCAGACCTCCCCAATATTGAAGGCATTTCTGGCCACCTTTGGCGTCCCATTTTCATATTTGCAAATAGTGCCTCATATACATGATCCAACAATCGTATAAATATGTTAGCTTGGGTTTGTGGCCTTGTTTAATGTTTTTCAGGCTCAAAATCACTAACATATTGAAATCAAGTGGGTGGGGACTGGTAAAGAGTGAGTTGCCATGGGAACAAAATGTTTTATAGCCATAGGTGTGTTTTCTGTAGAACTATTAGCCTGCCAAGTTTCAATGCTCTGTGCCACAAATTGTCCAAGATAGCTCTATTTATATACATGATGTAAAATTGAGTTGAGTAAATGACGTCATCAGTCATCTCATTTGCATATTTTATACATTTTTCAAACTTAAATATCTCTGGAACTAATGCAGAGATTTGCAAACGGTAAACGGCGTTTTCATTCTTTTATAGAATTCTTTGTGATCCACCTAAAAAATCAAGAGGTAAAAATTTGATCATAGTGGCACTTTAAGGTGGCCGAACACAGTTTTCAAGTGCCTATGCCTAATTCACCATAACTTTTGAACTATTTATGCTTTGGTGCCCATTTTTTGCAAGAGTCATGGTTAACCACAGAAATGTGTATTTTCACATTTTGACTAGGGTGTGTGTTGTTGCCATGGCAACTGGGGTGGTTAAAAACAAGGCTTAAATAATGTTTTTTGTTTATTTAAAAAAAATCCAGTCGTTAGATTGTTTTCATATTTTGCACACTAAGAATTGACATTAAATCTCTTTTTTCAACACGGTTCTAATAAAATTTTGAAATAGGCGATTTTTGTAATTCGCCGTTAATCGTTTTCTCTATTATTAAAAATTCCCTATGTCAAAATTCAGATTGTTTTTAATAGATCATTCACATGGTCTCTAATCTATTTTTCTGCCAAATTTCTTGAAATTCTAACGACTGGATCGTTAGAAATCGGCATGTTTCTGCTAAAGCAATTGGTCTCTTTTCGAGCAACTGCGCATGCTTTGCATTTAACTGGGTTCTTTCGGTAACAAACAAAAGCTGAAAATTGCTGGGTTCTTTGCATCGTTACCTTTTCTAACATATCTTTGTAATAAAAGACTAAAGCCATCAATACACTGCGTTCAATTATAGGGAAAAATAACATATATAGTGCGGGTGTTGAGTAAATAAAATGATTGCTCTACTGACGGCATGTTTGTTCTTTGAAATCCTTGTGCACATGCTAAATATTGCATCAGCAAAAGCACGCGCGAAAATTGTGTTCGGCCACCTTAAATGGCACCCTGGAACTGAGCTCTTTCTTGTGCATACTATAGGCAACTTGTTCATTCTATATTCTTCGTTATTGGCATACTACATTGGTTGCGTGAGTTGGAAGTCTTTTCCTCTCTGTTTGCTTAGTTTTCTCTAACTTCCCTTGGCAAAGGAAAATAACCTTCATTTCCTTGTCACCTTGTTGCAACTTGGAATGAAAATATTGCCTAGACTTTGCATTTCACTGAATGTTTACATCGGAAACTTCCATCAAAAATGTCTTGAACATGGCCTTGTACAATCCTTATAAGCACAAGATGACAAGTCCAGTATGCAACGAAACTTAAAACTAGTTTCTGTTTATCTCATTTGATAAAGAGAGAATGATTAATGTTTTCATTAAGACAGTATTGCCTTGATTTTTCAATATTTCCAATGTTGACTTTTTAACCACATTTGCTGCCAATTATTTGTTGGTGAACCAGAAAGAAAAATGAAAAATGTTTAAAACATGACATCGTCCACCCTTGTCAAATGTATAAGCATGATCGTTTCAATTGTAATGCCTTCTTATCCAGCTTACTTTTTTTTCTTTGGTACGTTATGAGTGAACACTGAACCACTGCTCGTACTCTAAACATGTAAATCAGCCACAATATTCCCTAAACCAAATAATATTAAACATAATCCAAAAAATATTTCAATTCATTTGTTCACTTCACGAGTTTGCTCACAGAGCACTTTGATTGACATAAAGCAATACTGCGGTGCTATCCCTCCAGAAAATGGACTGTTCATCAATTGGAATCTCTAACTCTCTCCTGAGGACTTTGTCTTGCTTGACGGAGATGGCTGAGGCAGATAATTCTAGGCGTGGAATCGTAATGGTTTTCGGAGGCGCCACATGAGACTTGTAATCAATATCGCCTTGGACATTGGCGAGACGAAGGTAGGAAACAGAACCCAGACCCGTCTCTGATGCGTCAGAGAAATGGTGGAGCTGACTTGACGAGATAACGCCGAAACCAGCGGGCTTAACACAGCGTTGAACAGTAAACTGTGATAGTTTAGGGAGATCTGCTAACCATTGCTCTCAGCGAACCTTGTGCTCTGAAGGAATAGGATCGTCCCATTCTAGTTTGATTCAACATGGGTCCTGAAGCAACAGTTTAGCCGGGAACACGAAGGGTATGCCGAGACCAAGGGGATCATAAACAGAGCTGATGACTGAAAGGATCCCTCGTTGTGTGGGTGGTTTGAGCTTGACGTCCACTTTGAAGCCAAAGGTGTCCGTTTCCACACACCATTTAACACTGAGAGCTCTCTCAACGGGCAGATCATCTTTACTTAGGTCGAGAGTTTTCACTTCTTTGGCATGCTCCTCCTCAGGAATAGTTTCCAGGACTTCATGACTATTGCTAATCCACTTCGTTAGCCTGAAGCCACCTTTCGAAAGCAGAGACCGCAGGTCGCTTGCGTGTTGCGAGGCCTCTTCTACTGACGGCAGGGCGTTGAGACAATCATCTACTTAGAAGTTGTTCTTAACTGTGCTCACAACTGCTTCGGGAAAGTGCTCAGAGTTATCTTCCGCTGTCTTGCGTAAGCCAAAATTTGAACATGAAGGAGAAGAGGTAGCTCCAAATAAGTGCACAACCATCTGATACTCCACTAGTTCTTCTTCCAAGTTACTCTCAGGCCACCATGGGAAACGAAGATACGTATAATCCGCATCAGCTACCCTGACTTGATAAAACATCGATTCAATGTCCGCCATGAGTGCAATTGTTAGTTAAATCCAGACCATTGAGCAGCGGGTTATTGAGCTACTTGCCTTGATATCTGGCAGAACAGTCGAATACTACACGTATCTTCCCAGGTTTGTGAGGATGGTAAATTCCATGATGGGGTATGTACCACTTCACAATACTGAATTCCTGGTGATCTGCCGGAACCTTGCGGGCGTAGCCCTTGCTAATAAGGTCTGCCATGAAAACCTTGTAATCATTGTACAAGTTCTTGTGATGTAGAAGCTTTCCTTTTAACCCGAGGGCGCGTTGTTCAACCTGCGATTTGTTGTTCGGGACTGGTGCTTCGCGATCTTTCAAAGGTAGCGCCATTTCATAGTGACCGTCTCTCAAGACTACAGTACGCTCCAACTCGCGGAGGAAACAAAGCTCTTCTTGTGACATTTCAGGTTTGTCATCAGCGCTGGATTCACTAAAGCCGCTGTCGTAAAAATCCTTCACCATCTGATGAAATTCAGGGTCAGCCTTGATAAAGAAACTGGTCACCACCCATCCCCATACTTGTTCAGGAAGCATAAAGACCACCGCTTTGACAGTGCTTCACTTCCAAAGGATCAAAGATTGTGGGAACATCACAGGCTATGAGAAGACCTATTTCTGCATCAACTTCAGTTAGGCTTACTCCACACAAGTGTGGCCACTGGTCAATGTCAGCCTGAGTGGGTATGCCCTCCTTTGAAACGGGTATTTCCGGTCTCGTATAAAGTGCTGGCAACTTGATAAAGACATTTTCATCTAGATCAGAGATGACAAGATCTTTCACAACGAAACTGTCAATAAGACTGTCTTTCTTTTCCAAAGTTGTTAGGGTTATCCGAGTTGGTGTACCATCGACCCCCAACTGTCTCATCAAGGATTCTGTGCAAAATGATGATGAGCTACCACTGTCCAGAAATGCGTAGGTAATTATGGGTGAGCTTGCTGACTTCAGCCACACTTTAACAGGAACAACAGCCATGCCTATTTTCAAATGGGCCAGGTTCATCATTGCGTTACGAACACGCGTGGGCTCTTCACGCGACGACGTGGACTCCTCGCGCGGTAAAGTACTTTCGGCAGCAATTTCAGCTGCTTGCGCTCGATTGGAAATGTTTGTGTGAAGGATTGTGAGATGTTTCCTGCCACAGTTGGCAACTGTGCATGTTCTCCTTTCCGGGCATTCTTTCACCGCATGATTGGAAGACAAACAACCAAAGCAGAGGTGCTTTGATTTCAAGAATTGTATCCGGTCTGGATACGGAAGGCGTCTAAGGGTCTTGCAGGCATCTAGGGCGTGCCCAGAATTGCAGAAGGAACATAAGGCGTGCTCAGTCGAAGGCGTTGAACCAGAGAGTGGAGCTTCGGGAGACGGACTCTGAACATTGCCTACTTGTGCAGCAAGACTTGTTTTACTTCTACCAGATCTGTTCTGCTTGTCCTTCCGTTCATTCTTGAGCTTTGCGTCTTCAGTGATCTTTCCGAATACGGGATTGGCGGTTACTCTTGCTTCATTGTCTACAAATTCGGCTAGGTCGCTGAACGTAACAGGTCTTCTCTCAGTTTCCATGATGTGATCAACTGAACGGCGCCACGTTTTCCGTAAATTAAATGGCAACTTCATAACGAGCTTTTGTATGGTGTCAGGCTGCTCAAGCTTAGTCAAGTATTTACTGCATCCCATGGCGTTTTTACATCTCATAAGGAAGATGGAGAATCTGTCCAAAGCAGCGCTGTCTTCAGATTTCACCTCAGGCCAGTTTAAAGCTTTGTTCTCATAGGCGGTTACGATGCGGTAATCGTCTCCAAATTTCTTTTTCATAAGCCGTTTGGCTTCCTGAAAGCCTTTGTCAGGTGGAAGGTAATGACATGATCAAACAAGCTCCTTGACATCGCCACTGGTAAACTGCTCAAGGTAGTATAGCCTCTCGCTACTGCTCGACGTTTTTGACTCGATGATATTTTCAAAGGCTCTGACGAAGGCACCATACTCCATTGGATCACCATTGAATATTGGGACCCGTTGCTGGGGAAGATTACTTTTCTTCTGCTGCGTCGCAAGCATTTGCACAATTTTGTTCTGCTGTTGTTGTAGCGCGTTTTGATGGTAATGCAACCCTAGCATTTCGTGAAAAGCCCTCTCACTTGGTGATGACGACGCATTGGAGTGCTCAGGCTCAGTGGCACAATCTTTCCTGTTAGTTGTTAACGGGCGATGATGTCATTCTGCTCCTTCAGGATTTAAGGTGGAAAAACCAGTGGCGGCTGATAATTGACCATTTGCTCCAATTGGCTTTGTTTCAAGGCCAATAATAGGTGCTTCAACTTTCCTCCCACCCTTCGTGGATTCCAAGTTTATTGGATTCAGCACAAATGAATGCGGGGCAGCTTCCGTAATTGAAGATAAAACTTGTTCCTTAGCTTTAGACTTGGCGAGTTCAGTTTCCAGTGTCAAACATTCCTGTTCTTGCTGCAAACGTAACTTTTGCTCCTCTAACGATCGCCGTTTCTCTGGTACAGCCGCCTCAGCTTCCAGCTCAGCGATATGCGCTGCTTCCTTTGCTCTTGCAAAGGCTAAGGATGACGTACCACTCCTATTTGAACCACTCTGACTCGAACGTCGTGATTTCCTTGATAAAGACTTACAGGTGGTGCGGCGAGACCCGATCTGACTCGTTGAATCTTCTGGATTGATCTGATAGTTCAACCTGAGAAGCTCTCCTGATCTCTTAATCCACTCTTGAATTCTCTGATAAAAAAGGTTGGCACGCGAAGACTCTGAATTCAACTGCTCCTGACATCTTGCTACGATAATATCATCCTGACAATTCGACGAATAGGTGAGATGAACTTCTTTAAACTTTTCAAAAGCAGCTAGAAAGCCGGGCAACTTTTCCCTAACAAGCTGAACGTTCTCCTCGCTAGAAAACAGCGCATCAATTTCGTTTCTCCTAGCACTAACTGTCGAAAGATAGCTCAATCTTTCATTCTTGAGTCGGCGAAGTTTTCCGAAGAGAACCGCTTCTTCATCCAGTTTGTTTATTCGGCATCCTAGAGCGAGTGCCAAATCGATCACCAGAATCCTCAGCCACATTGTCGTTTCCATCCATTGCATCCTCAGGCAAAACTCATCAATTTTAAACTATGTTACTGCCAAAGGCGACTTCTTGGGCCAACGTGATTTATTTAACACTCAATATCCACAAGTAATCAAAATCGAGGTTTAAACTGCAAAATAAAATGCAGAACTAAGGATATGCAACACTGCACGGAAACGACAAAGAAATAAACCGAAATAACAATTCTAAAGGAAAATAAACTTACATTGTTATGGCACTCTGGCCCAAAGAGATAGACACTCCGTATAACAGATTACTACAAGATGACTGTACTGAATACAAATATACTCTTCACAGATCGAAGTAGACTGCATGATGCGCTAGTGAAAACTAATGGTGAAATATAAATCTAGGAATATTTATGCAGAAAGATGTGAAACGAAAAAATGCAAAAAGCGTGTTACATGCACTAAATGTTCCCAGAGGGTACCTAATTAACTAAATCTAAAACTTTGGGTGTTAGATCCAACACGCGCTCCTGTGAAAACTTCATATCTCAAATACTTTACACGCATTATTTAAGCTGGCGCTATCTATTGAGGTAACAAAACAGCAAAAATATGTCTAGAGGACATGTGCAGTTGAATACAGTCAATGCTATTACCGTACCATACAATGTCAAAAAGTAAACAAACACATGCTTCATTAGGTACACTTATTTCTTTGTCACGTATTGAACGCAGTTCACCTATTACTACAATATTTGAATTAGCTCAAGGCTTCACTCACCCTGTGCACATCGATAAGTGTTCTGCAACCTAATTCGAGTTTGGTGTTCATTTAGGTTGTAAAAAGATGCATCCCACCAGCACTTCTGATTATCAATCAGCACTTGAAACAAACAACCGGCCGATGAGAACACTTTATTACTGGGGAAGAGGGGATGGGAAGCGGGGGAAGGGGGGCGCAAGGGGAGCATCGGTGGAGCAATTAGCTTAATGAGGAGGGAGGTAAAACGAAACAAAAAATAGTAACCTGCATGGGCTCTAAACAAAAATTTGAAACTGCACTCTAGCGTGAAGGGTGTATTAAAAAAAGATAGTTTGTCGACACTGAAACACTGAAAAACTGTATTGCAGAAACGTTGATAAAATGGAAACCTATGTAGCCCATAGCTCGTTCAGGAGGAGGATATGAATTCTTAAAGTTAGTATTACCAGGATACACCAGGAGTTGGAAAACCGTCGTTGCAACCACTTGCATAACATAATCTTACTGGAAGTACTGACGGTTGGCGATAAACTAAATAAACGGGGTTGGTTTGGTTGGCAGTGATATGGGGAAGCTCCATTATATATTACTCAGGATTAAAAGCACAGGCAAAACAATATTTCTTTACAAGGTATGCGACAAAATTGAAATAGTCACCCAACAGGTAGCGTGCCAAAACAAGAACAAGCTCGCACTGCTACTCCAAGATCTCCACATATGGTGCTTTTTGGCGTGGCAGTTGCAGTGATTTCGCACTGATCTCTAGTTCAAAGTGGCAACAAATGTCTCGTAGAACGGGCACTGTAAGCTTGCACAGCCTTCCTCTAGCAACAAGATCACAAAGGTTGTAGCTGTCTAAGGTGACTGGATGAATGGGCTGCGTTTGATTTATTGCTTCATTTCGCACGATTGCCATGATGTCTTCAACTTCAGCTGCCGCAAAATCATCTTCAGCTTCAACCACTGCTTGATTCTTAGATTTTGCTCGGCGGGAAAAAAAGCCTTGAATCTGGTTGGCTGTCAGTAGTTCTTCAGGGGTAAACTGTCGCTGCCCATCACTACCCCTGGCCACTCTCATTTGTCAAGCTACAGACACGGGGACAAGTTTTCTCCCTGTCGTCTTACTGATTGTGAATCATTTTTCCTTGAGGAAATGCCTCTGTTCTCACTGAAAGGTTTGGAAGTTTTGGTTAATTTCAACGCCCAGCCCTCATCCAGTACATTGTGTGGCGATGGTGATGACGACTTTGCTGCTGTTTCTGTAGTTACCATGAGGGCATTGTTTTCACCTAGGAGCTTCTTGCAGTACAGGACCTTTGCTGTATCCATAACAGACTCTCTCTCGGACTGAAAAACACATTGACCATAAAGCGTGTGGTTAATCATTGAGCCATAGCCTTGATACGTTTTGATACAACCTTTGTTTGGCAGGCAAACAATTTTTCTCTTCCGTTTTCAACTTCAGCACCTAAACTCTCGTTTTCGTCATCATTGTCACTTCCGTGAACCTCTGGGAGGCTGGTGCTTTTCCAACTCTTGCAACATGACTGACATTTTTCAGATGCCTTTCTTGGCTTCACTGGGCTGAATCCACCATTGGAAAACATCACATCCGTTACAACCGTGAAAGAACCTTCAATACCTTAAACGTAAAGGAAAGAGCCATCAAAATTGGTTTTATCCAACTGGCTTATTGGTGGGATGTTAGTTCGATATAACCTGTATGCACCATTTATGGTGATTCCCTAGTTTTGCATTGCACATTCCTACTGCGCATGATTTTTGCGTCATTAGCGTGTGCAAATGAGCGAGCATGCGTACAAACCCTAAGGGATTTCCCTCAAACTAAGCTCGATAGTGAGATAAATGCTCGTTTTCTCTTAGACGAGCACGGTGACCCACACAGAGGCAAATATTAGCTGATGTCATGGTTTGCATTTTCTTCATTTAACATATGACTTTGTGTGGAGAAGACATCCTGCTAAACAGAAATTGATTACAAATATTCAAAGAGCTTGTGAAACATGGTAATTGGCAAACTATGCCTCTTTGGGTGTAATATTTGAGGAGAATTTGGCTGTCAAAAACTGCAAAACTTCTGGGTGGCAAAAGCGCTAATGAGCTCATACATTCATTGTAAAATTTTGAGTATTTAAACCTGATTTACACAAAAAGTATTCAATAAATCGGGTTCAAATTCCTTGGGACAGTTAGCCATGCTATGAAACTTTGAAGTATTCAGAGCTAACATTTTTGTAGCTCCATCAGAAACTGTATCACTTATGCTAATGAGGCAGACATTGTGAACAATTAATATTCTCCTATTAGAGAGCATGATAGAACCACAACTTACACTGGAATCATTCATCAGATACCATATGCCATTCGAAGCTCTAACATAGCAGTAATAATGACCTGAGTTGGACGAGTAGCCAGAATGAACCAGTACTGCATACAAGCGGTACTTGATAGGGGCACCCTACAAATTAAAGATAAAAATGCTGTAGTTAGTTAAATTTAAGCTTGGCTTGTAGAATAGCGATTTAGAGCTAAAACATAAATGTACACATGTATGTCCATGAAAAGATGCCAACCTGAAAATAAATGATTCCAGCAGCATGCTAGACTGTGAATGGTGTGTGTTTTGCTTACTTTGTTGTGTGAGATGTGAAAGAAAACCATCAGGAAAAAAAATGGTCACCTGCTGCAACTTTTTCCTTGCAGTTTATTTACGATCACACCCAATCGACTATGTGAAAGAAAAACTACTTGTAGTCTAATAACATGCCAATTTTGTCCCTTCTCAATTTTGTTCCTTCTCAACATCCCCAAATTTTCCACAATCAGCCAGACTAAGTGCAAAAATATGTACCTAAAACACTATCCTTTGTATTTGGGAGATGTGGTGACCAGCTGTACAGGAGACCAGGAGATTCCGTCATTTGGGAGGGGGGCACTCCTGGATAATGTGGAAGGGTCGGCATAGATGTGATCTGAATAACAGCTGACTGATTACCTGATTGTATCAAAGACAAGTAAACATGGAATTCAAAGAAAGGGAGTCTGACACTACTATACAATCATGTAACCAAGGCCGTTTTCTCTAAAAGGCTGGAAACTGACTCATAAACACACCCAGTCATATATTACACCAGGTCAAGGTTTGACATAAAAAAAAACTGTCTACAAGCTGATCTTACCTGTGATGTCATATATGGTCTCAGGTTAAGGTATTCTGTATATTCAACCTGCTTCGTTATCTTCCCTCCAAAACTCTGATTGTAATCAAACCTGTGACAACCAAGCTTTCTTTTATTAGCGTCCCTTTGGTAATCAGTATAAATGACAACTGATATTTTACGATAACGGTGAAAATTCTCACATGCTCACTGGCTAATTTTCATTATCCATAAGTGGACAGACACAAGAATTTATGATGCAACAAGGGAAAGTGGACAATTTGTTACTGTAAAAAACAAAGACATGGCAGTTTCTCATGCACCTGTCCTGTTATTGACAGAGAATTTTGTCATAACATTGTCAGAGTAGACTGCGGATCCACATGGCTATTGCCTCATGGATCCACAGCTACAATGACAAATGTTATGATGAAATTCATGATCAATAACAGGACAGGTGCATGAAAAACTGATGTCAATTTGTTAAATGTTAATAGTCACATGCTGCAAATCTTATTAACATAACATAAAGAGAGCACCACAAAAACAAATGTTCCTTGCATATGGTACCTCTTTAATTGCAACGTCAATATGTTTGGTGCATGGTGTATCAGGAACTGTTTGTGAGCGGGAACTTTTCTTTTGCACCTGAAAATGAAGACATCATCAAGACCTGAGCAATATTAATTTCCACGAGTTGAACATCAGTTGCTTCAAACTAGCAAATACAAATTCAACTGCTAACCACAGGATTTGGCTACCAATTTAACTAAATGCAGTTGGGGTCAAAAGATCAGAATCCATGATTGTTCTCGTACATGTAATCAGTGACTTTAAATTTATTGACAAAAGGTTTGGTTTTGTTTGAAATCAAACCTTGGACACATGTAAAGGTTCTCTCCATCTAGCAATTCCATTTTGATTGATCTTTGAAGGGCTCTCTCTACCGTTGGTACATGCTAGAGAAACATAAGAAATTAATTAACTGGAAGGTTATACAGAGTGAAACACAATGAGATGCTAATGTACACATGAAGCAGGCAAAAAGAAGTGTCCAACATCTTATCTATTTTTTTTTTAATTTTCATTTTTATTGCAATTACAAAAAAGAAACATTAATATACGCACATTAAAGCTAGAGTTAAACACATTTTAGAACTAAAAATTGACTAAATAAATAAATAAAATTAATTAATTAATAAATATGTCATACTACCATGTTAATAATTACAATACATTACAACATCTTATCTAACTTTTCAAAGTTACCTTAATGTCCAGCATAATGTCCATGAGAGGATCAAAAGTGTTTGAATTGTTCTTGCACTTTAAACATTGAACTAAGAGAAAATGGAAAGGAACAAAAATATTTTCATGTGCAGAGCTAAAGAAATAAAGGACTACATGTACTTACAAAAAAATGGAAGAAAAATGTACACAAACCTTTGATCACAAAGTAGCTTTAAGTCATTTATATTGAACAACAAAGCACAGGATGACATTCAGGAAACTAAGCAAAGTTCTTGGAACTTACCCTGACTTCTGTAATAACCTCCAAACACTTGATGCACCATAGTTGTATGTTTAGACATTCTGTCAAGCCTGTATGACAGTAATGCAATTTACTGTTAACTAGTGAGGGGATATGCAGCTAAGAGCAGGATGGATCATGCCATCTTATAAATTATTATACTGACATGTATTTTTAAATTAACAGAAATACATGTACCATATACAACTCATACAATTCATATGAAACTACATCTGGGACCTGAGTGGCATATTATTCATATCCTCACTTTTGAAGATATTAATGACGTCATTTTCAACTTTTCCACTGTTGCTTGTGCAAACATCAGTATCTCTATATAACAATATGAAAATTAAAAGGTGGCTTGAAGAATTAAAGTTTATATCTTGTCATGTTAAAAACAATACTTCACCACTCAAAAAATAAAATTCACATCTTTGCATTGCTGTGTAATATCCTCTGTATATCAGTATTGAGCCAAAAGAACTTTCCTTAATGATGTTGACTATGTACCAATCAAGCATTTTTTTACACTGCACTCACTTCTCTGTATATCCATCTGCTGCTAGACAGCTCTTCTGCATGCCATCAATCACATATCTTAAGAACTCATGTGCATCCTCTTGATGTCCAAATCTTAAATGTTTTGCAATGACTAAAAGAGAAAATTATTTTGTATAAGCTTTTGAGTTAAACACTGGCTTTGAGGTAGTCCTAGTGATAAGCTCACTAGACTTCTGGGCAGATAATTTGTTTGAAAGCCGCTTAATGGTAACCCAGGATTATAAGTTATCAAAGCCCAAATTTACTTGTATAAAAATGTTTTTCACTTCCTACATTTTATGAAGTTTGATGTTACTAAACTCAAGTCAAGATGGAAGGACAAATAATTGTTCTTGAAATTAAATGAAATCAAATTCTCAACAATCCTGGGTTAGATTAATATGGCTTTGAACAACCCAGCCCTGGCCCTGAACTACATGTAACTAGTGCACATTTCAGTACTAGGCTGCACCACAGTGTTGTATTCCTTAAACTCTCTAACAGTAGCTATCGTAAGCTCGATTCACGTCACTCTCTCATGTCTGGTCTACGTTCCTCACTGAGAAGAACGACTGCGACTGGATGCATGAGCGGCATTTGTAATTTAATTCCTGCGGTGCTCATGGTCGCCGGAAATGTAATCTGATTACAACCTGGAAAGGTCCACATGACATCTTCGTCACGAAACATTTGTACATTTGCCATTCTCTTTTTTAAAATTTTGTTTTTCCAACCTATTTTGTTTCACATTATTGCTGCCGAAAGTGTTGCATGCATGCATATTGCGTTTTATGGAAGAGTTAGTTTTTGAGTAGAGCAGCGCTGTTTGACTGTGGTTTAGCAAACTCGTCATGCATGTAAAGATCTGCCAAAGGTGATATATTGCTCTGCGTGGTTTCTGCTGTTAAGTTGATACCCTGTAATTTGCCATGTATGTTTTGCTAGTTGGGTTTGCTTTACCTACAATTAAGCTCTTTTAAAAAATTAATTTTGCCTGGCTATCCTGATAAAAGGTACAGTAATACTTGTATTTGCCTTTGACTGTTAAATTGTCGTGAGGTCAATGTTTAGGTTTATCCCACTTTTTATTGACTTTGTTATCTGACATTCCGGAACCAAAAGATTCCAATTTGCCTAACCTGCAATCAGGCGTCCTTTATTTTGCGGTGGGAAGGAACACCTGATACAATTACTTGACTATTTGTCTGCTGCCCCCTAATTAAAGAATCTGTCAGCAAGAATGTCGGCGATGCCATCAGATAATGAATCAATAGGAATTACCGGAAGTCGCTTCGTGGGCGGGAATTACACAAGGCACGGACAGCGTGAATTTACATGCAGTACTGTACAGTATGGCCGAGCAAAATATGGTTAATTTGTAAAACACATCCTCCTGCTTCGTTCGTAAATGAGTAAGTTTCAGAAGCAGAACAAGAAATGCTATCCTTGTGCGTCTAGAATGTGAATTGGTAAAGGTACCATTCCTCTTTGTAAGCCAACAAAAAGAAACAGTGGTTCTTGATGTGGCATTGGCTGTACTGCCCATGTGAAACATCACTTGGAATTAACTGATATAAAGCGCTCTTGCCGAACTCCGTCGGTAACACGGCCAAAACATATCTCCCATGGCATATGATTCTATGAAAGCATTATGCTTGTTCATCTTTGAGAGTTTTGTGAACAAAACTCTCAAGAGAAGCATTTAAAGCTGACAAGAACTTGCTCTCTTCACCCGCCTCATCAGACACCATCAGCTTGCAGGATTTCTTTGACTGGAAATCACACTGCCACACAGGTAACCAATGATGGCTTAGTTCTAATTACCTTTTGTTTCTTGACCAATCAGAGAAAAGTCCAGATTCTGGATTAGCAACAGACAAATAGTCAAGTAATTGTATCAGGTGTTCCTTCCCGCGGCAAAAAAGAAAGAACACCTGATTGCAAGTTAAAATTTTCCAGATCCTGTTGCCCGGAAAAAGAGGCTCATCCTGGCCATTGACAAACTTTTCTAGCGTTTCTTGTCAAGAGGTTTTAAACTTTTGATCTTAGCTGTCTCTAAAGTTCTCTTGTATGCCATTTATCAATTCCACACAATCCACCATCCCAGGTTGCAGTCCAAACTGACAAGATAATTCATGTACGACAAAAATCTGCAGGCTGTTATCTGATTGGGTAAGACTAACAAGAATTCTCACAAACAGCAGCTGGTAATCGAGCCTACAGATCTCGCAACTCAGAATTCATTGGTAATGGCATCACACAAATGCTAGGAATAAACTGCGATCAACTAGTACTGTTTAATTAAATACATAGGGGCCAGCAGTAACTTCATGTTGTGTCATGCTATAGACTATGGACTGGTTTAGCCTAACCCCAGCACCCAACTAAGGATTGAAAAACTTGATTTCTAATGTGTCACCTACACTGCTTTTCATATCACATGCAGTGGAATATTAAGAGTTTTGTTATACCTCCCAACTCAAAACTAGAAAAAACTGCAACGAAATTGCTTGCTTTACACCGGCTGACTCATAAATTTACTGCGGTTTCAAGGAGCATGACCTAATCACGAGTGAGCCGAAAGTTCATGTTGATGTTTCCCTAGGGAGTTTGGGAGTTTTGTTCGCCCTAGAGAGTTAGTGAGTTTTTGACCCACGGCACATGTCACATTTTCCTCCAGTCGGAAAACATATTTGAGTTGGGAGGTATGCCAATTTCTTTTCATTCCCTCATGAAGCCATAGATTGGCAAAAGTCTGCATATTAACAGACTAACAGTAGGTCAAGGCCTCAATCAAAGTGTCTATTTAACCACCCAACATGCTACTGAAGGAAAACTTCAAACATTGATGGAAAAACTTACATTTAAGTTTCTGAATGATGGCCATTGGTTTGATGGCTTCTCCTTGGTGATGACTGAAGCTCCTCATAATGTGTTTTTGTAATTCACATAGCATACAGAATCCCACAGAGCGACCTGTCACAAGAAAAAAAATGAATCTATTTTGATCAATCAAACATTTGGCAGTCAAGACGCTTAAAACCTCATGTGCATGTGTAGGTCCTGCCAAAGTGTATGAAAAAATGTACCCTTTACCTTATGGGCTTATGTGATTTGAAGTTTGATATAACAGTGAGAATACTTGAACCGCGAACACCTGACAATTTTTGCACAATTTTTAGTGACCAATGAAATGGGACTCTTCTTATTCACAAAGTGTTAATCTTGTACAAGACTTCCCGACCATGTTGTGTTAACAGCCAACTGTTCAGCCTTTCACCAGTTGAGATTCTTAATAGTTCTTGCTATATTTGTACTATTTAATTGTTTATTTACAATGTCCTCAATTAGCACTACAGTGTTACTTACATTTGGCACTTTATTCTATAGCTGCCCAAAAAAAGGCACAAAAAAATCATTGTGCTCATGGTTCAAGCTTCTTAAGTTTAGTGGTTTTAATACCTAATGCTTGAGAGGTATACGATATTCATGAAGTGACGGAAGCATTTTTTTTGTGTGTGTTACAAACGTTTCACCACATGGTATTCCCTTCTCTCAAACCAAAATTTTTTAACATTAAATACCAGCAAATAATAAGTGTCCAGCTCTCCCCAATTCCTCTCACTTTCTGTCTGCAAAATGCCTGGCCTGGGTTGTTCGAAAGATGGATAACGCTATCCACCAGGCCCCAGTTGTTGGAAGACTGCATAACGCTATCCACTGGTTAAATAGCTATCCAGCAGATATGTGTTAACAAAACAAATCACACTATCTACTGGATAGTGATCTTCCTGGTCCCGGTTGTTCAGAGGCTGGATAACACTATCCACCGGATAAATCAGTATCCAATGGATAGTGTGGTTTGTCTTGTGAGTACTTATCCACTGGATAGCGATTTATCAGCCAGATAGCGTTATCCAGCTTTTGAACAACCCGGGCTGATAAATCACTCAGTGTTCCAGACAAATTTTCAAGGCAGGAAGGAATTCCTCCAGGTCAATTCCCACTGCTTCCACCAAATTATCAATTTTCTATTAATTTGTCGGGTCATGTAGCTGATCTTGTCGGGTTTTTGACCCTAGACCCCTCATTTATCTGGAACACAGTCACTATCCAGCGGACAGTACAGTTTGTTTTGTTAACACTTACCCACTGGAAAGTAATTTATAGTGTATCCACTGGATAACGTTATCCAGGTTTCAACCAATCGGAACCTGGTGGACAACATTATCCAGTCTTTGAACAACTGGGGCCTGATAAACAAACAATTCGCCAGGGCTATCTGGCCAATGTGATGCATTATCCTCCAATCAGGATTTGAGTTGGGAAGTATAACAATGTGAATAGAGGTTTTGCACAGCAGCCATGTTGCATGGCAGGAACAATAGATTCTTTTTCCTATGGGGAAAAACTTTCTTTCTTATGCAAAATATTTTCATTGTTTCTGCAATGCAACATGGCTGCCGTGCAAAACCTCTTATAATATAAAGATTGACAGTTAAGACCAATAATTAGATTATTTGATTGTATTAAAACAATGCAAATCCAGAGTAAACATTTAAGATTTGAGCACTTTTACATGTATGCAAATACTAAATCTAAAATGATAATTCTGCATTAATAGATAGCATCGCACTCACATTTTTCAGTGTGCTCTTTCGAAGCCAAATAATTCACTAGCGGCGGCGTGTAAGTAAGAACTTGAAGCACCGAATTCAGAAAACAAGTATTTCCCATGTTACTTAAACCAGGCCCTACTCTTCGGATCTGTTTCCAGTTCAGCTGTACGTTTTCCTTAGGAAATAAAACAACTTTCGGTGGAGGCAACTCGTCATTGGAATCTCTGTCTGGAGATCTCAACGGTTCCCTTCGTTGATGACCGTTCGTGTGTTGTGAATTCAACGGAACATATTTCTTCTTCAGATCTTCGTACTGTTTATCCGGTTTGGACGCGGGTTTGAACTCAATTCTTTGTAACAATACCTTTTTGGAGGACGACACAAGCTTG
>JAHPZR010013090.1:0-15000 GCA_019787425.1 Platygyra sinensis
ACCCAAAAAGACGTCCTAGGAACCTGCAACGTCTTACTTTTGAAGACGAAAAGAGCAAGTATTCTGCTTTTGTAAAGGAACTGAAATGGCAGGCTTTAGATATTAGGAAGGTCGTTCCCTAACAAAACGCGGTAAACGCTTCAAGAGACAAATCTAACCTGTACAACATCCAGTGAAGAAGCTTAAGTCAGGCAGCAACCAGGAGAGGTAAACAGATGTCCTTCAGACTGAAATTCCGTTTCTTGGCAGATTTTGGCTTCGTTTCTCGGTATTTTGGTCAAAGCAACTTGTACCCGGCTGAATAGTTTCTTGCACACAGTTTCTCAAACACTTGAGAAACAATTGGCAAGAAAGCCGCATCATAACCGCAGGGACTTTTTCCTTTGCTTTGTGGTCAAGTTCTTCAATCCAACTGTGAGTAAAGACTGCTTCAGTTTCAGGGTAAAAAGAAACTGCTCAGTGTTCATACATGACTTGGAGAGAGTGAATGAGTTTTCATTCTGGAATTCACATGTCAAATTTTCATCCAATAAAGTTGACGCTTGTTGCCTCCATTTGTCACGCAAAATACTGAAGCGTGATAGAAATTGTCACTTGTATATTATTAACAAGTAATCATATGATTTTTCTTGTGCAATTTGGAATAAATAAGCACTCGTAAATTTTTCAAAGACTACAAATTGCACTCGCCCTACGGGCTCGTGCAATTTTTTGTAATCTTTGAAAAATTTACTCGTGCTTATTTATTCCAAATTGCACTCAAAATCATTTGATTACCTATACTAATCGAGCGAGTAATTTCAAAATCGGACGAGCGCGAGGCGCGAGGACGATTTGAAATTACGAGCACGATTACTCCCTGAATTGTACGACACGAGGTCCAGTTACTAATTAATCGTATCTATAACACAGTTGTTCTGATTTTTTAGTATCCTTAAAGTTGGGTAGCATTGTTTGAAAATTTATAGACTGCATAACTAAAAGCTTCTCTGGCCCAGGAAGGTCTCTGTGTTCTAGTTGTTTAGAGTCTTTGTTTAATCTCCACTCGAATGATATACCTAAGTCTTGTAAGAACTTCTCATACCTAGCCATGCGTTTGTACTTTTCCCTGGAGAAGCTAGTAGAAAAAGTCTTCACCTTTTCAATGACATCTGACCTTCGCAGTTCCCATATGATTCTTAAGAAAAGACGTAGGGTGTCAATGATGACATGATCAATGGGAATGAGGGAAAACAATGGCCTAGATTTACAATTAAATTTCTTTGAGTTTGCATGAATGCTCATTTCATCACGTGATCTTGCCCTTATGGCTTTGTCTGTCAGGGACCACTCCTTGCTGCAATCAGACCTATCTGATCGAGGGCACTTGCACTAAATACATGCATAATCCTGATTTGTAGCCCCCAAACCACACACACAGGCCAAGAATTTCCAGTCACCACCCAAAAAATATTCTATATCATATGTGTAATCACCAACAGATAATTGTTTTAAACTTTCCATTTCATTAATTAGACCTGCAAGGTTTGATTTCAAATTATCATAGGTTTCACGTACTTCTCTTGATTATTACTAACACATATTTGCCCCTTTCGCTCATTGCTGTATCTTTTTCATTCAGTATTGTGTAAGTGATATTGTCAATTTTAAGCCTCCTACCAATGTTAGTCCCATCCCCACGAAGCTTTATTTTAATCGTTGTGTTCACATTCAGCTGTAGTCCTTTCCCTTGGAGTCTGGCAATTTGTTCGTTGGGAGTAGTCGGTAAACTTTTTCTTTTTTTCTGGTCCTCCCTTTCCTTTCTGTAAATAAGAAACTTTGCGTGCAAGTACCCTGAATTTCTTTAGGTAGAATTTTTTTGTCTTCTCTCCTTTCTTGAGCACCTCTTCTCGTTTTTGCTCCACTTTCAGTCTCTTTGCTTGCTCATCTATGACCAAATTCTCTAACTTTCGTTTTTGACCTCGTATTTCCTCCTGTTGCAACTGACAAACATCATTTCATTGTAAAAAAATCGTAAAAGAGTAGTGTTCCTTCTTCCACTTTCCCTTGAGTCGTTTTAGATAAAGCCCACTTCTCTGGCCGGCTTTTTTAATTTGGGAACGCAGAAGCGGGGGGCTTTTATTTGAAGACGTTAATGATACGGCTATTGATAATCACGCCTCGAATTTTTGACTCCCGGAAAATTTTCGCTATTACTCCAGTCCACTTGGATTCGGTCGATTGGCAACTTTCACCAGATTCCTTTTCATCTTCCTTAGAAATTGTGTATATCAGACAGCTGAAACAGAAAAAAAAACTGCTTAATTTATTAACGAACGTCAAAACAAAAATGAGGGGAAAAAAAAAGGATAATCAGAGAGTAAAATGGTGAACTCGATCGATCGACTTCTTACTTGTTTATTTGGAGCGTAAAAGAGGGAAAATCGCCTTGCCCTGATGTAATTTCCTCGCCTTTGAAGCCGTCGGACTCGTCTTCTGTAGCCGTCGCGAAAGCAGCAAAGCTTAGCAGTATAGCCAGCACCAAAGCGCTCAGGAGTTCAATGCCCATTTTACGTTGACAAAGTTCAACAAACCCGCATAAATTATGCATCAAAACGGGCCAAATTTTTTGTAGTAACCAATCTGGAGGATTTGACTATTTTATTATTATTATGTATTATTATTATTATTATTATTATATTATTATTATTATTATTATTATTATTATTATTATTATTATTATTATTATTATTATTATTATTATTATTATTATTATTATCTCGTTCCCAGAGTCTTCGTTCCCCTTGACCAGCGGTCGGAAAACGAGAACACAGGGAGCAACCATTTTGAAATAACAAAGGAAATAACCGAATTCTGCCCATCCTGTTTCACGCAATCTGCATCTATGGCGCATGCCTGAAATGCTTGCTCCCAGAGCTCTCGATTCCTGCCGCAGGGCAGAAGGATCGTGGGCTCTGGGGACGAGAATGTGTAGTAACAGGTAAGTTGGAACATGCGTAGTCTTATTATTGGCCCAGGCTTTCGCTCTGTTCGAGATTTCCGTGCAAAAGCCTTGTAAAATATTTCGCTATAGGTACATGAAATCGCTTGTTTATGGGTGAAAATCTCTCACTTTCGATACAATATGTACGTCTACGTAAGCCTTAGATATTTTTCCTTACGAATATGGATGTAACAGAATGATTACTTCATTAAAACCAACTAGAGAAGAAAAATTGTATTAATATTTGGGCTGTCCTGAGTGACCTTGGGCCCAGCAGGGTCGCGCGATTTTCATTGTGAGGCTTTTGTCTGGCGTTACTTTCATATAAGCAGCTCTAGCATTGTTTCTAATTTTTTTTTAGCTGCGAAGAAAATGACTATTTTCGCCTCGTTTCGGTGGGAGAGCTCAGTTTTGACTGCCGCTCGTACTGCGGGCGCAGCCACCGTAAGCAATGAGGGGAAAGTAGAATAAGATAGCTTTTACCTATTGATGTGTCAAACAGAACCAAACTTTAATCTAACACCTTCAGATTTATAAACAAGGTTAAGGTTCTTTTCATTGTTAGGAAATATATGAGCTGAACATTTTAGCCTCATAGCAAGTAATAATGATAATGATAATGATAATGATAATAATAATAAGAGTAATAATATACGTCAGCAGCCATGTCATTTGCATATTTTACACATTATTTAAACGTAGATATCTCCGGAATTAATGCAAATATTTGCAAACAGTAAACGGCGCTTGTATTCTTTCATGGAATTCTATGTGATACATCTGAAAAATCATAGGGTAAAAATTTGATCAAAAAACGACGCTTTTTGTTTTATCTTGCCGTTGGGCTGTCTCGCCCAAGACCTAATCCCAACTGGTCCCCTTAGCCCTAGTGTCGCATATTGCTGTGACTGTGAAGTGTTAAAATTGGGTCCTGGAATGATAACATCTTCCTAGGGAAATTAAATTAAAACAGTCTTATTTTTTAGACTATTACACTAAAGCTTGGATTTGCACCAAAAGCACCGATTATGAAATAAGAGAAAGCCGATTTCCAGTAATATCTACACTTCAGCTTATTTGAATCTGATTCATGTTACCTAAATTTCAAGGGGAACGCCATGTACAGGTGTCTGTCTCTAGCTACTCTGAACATGTACGGTTCACCCTTTTTTGACCCTATACTCTCCTAACAGGTAGTGGTACATAGACAACCACAAAGAAAATGCAGAGTGAATTTGTGGCGGTTCCAATTAAGTTCAAAGGTCATGTCATCGGCAAGAGTGGATATAAAATACAAGACATAAGGGAGATATCTGGGGCACAGGTTACGTCATCAAGCAGTGAGGAGGCAGGGTTTACGGTCAACGGGAATGCAGAGCAGATAGCATGTGCAAAGAGGCTTATTTTGGAGATAGTGGTAAGCAATCAGATTGTTCCCTGTATATTATTTATAATAATATTGTAATATTATGTAAGAAACTTACAAAAATAAAGGGAAGTAATGAACTCCTTATGTCTTAATGTATTCCCTTGCTGTTAAATCATACTGTAAGTTCCTAGGCTTCAAACTTCTGTATTTGCGATGGCGTAAAATTCATCTTTTCCGCCGTCTTAAACAAACTCCTCATGGCTTAATGTATTCCCCTGTTAAATCGCACTGCATGTCCTCAGGCTTCAATTAAACTTCTTTACTGGAGGGTCAGATGAGTCGGATTTACGGACTTGATGTAAATATAGGCAACCAAAATCTATTATTGCCAACGAGCTAGCCGAGGGAAGCGGCGGAGAATAGTGTCGCGCAAAGAATGCTATATGCAGAAAAATTCTCGCTCAAGCTCCCGAAAGTGTAAGTGTAAGGTGTAAGCATAGTTAATAAAGCGGAATGGTTAGGAAGCCCGGCAAACATCAAAGGAGCAAACAAAGATGCCAAGATTTAGGTTGAAAGGCCCATGACCATGCAAAATCTTTTGTTTTGCGCTCATGCACTATGCATGAGTTACGTAACCAGCACGTTTCTATTGGTTAGATCCTCAGAACGGAGTAAACAACTATTGTGTTTTGTGCACGGTCAAGGCCAAAAAAGCGAACAATAACCTACAACAAAGAAGTTTGTCGAGTTTCATAAACATTCCCATCTATTAACTATGATGTAAGGTGTAAGAAATTCGGTTTTAGCCAATTGCAAGGACAGAACTATTCGAGCCATTGTAGTTTTTAGCCAATCAGTAGGCGCGTTACATCTATACTTCTCTCGTGGAAAGTGAGTGTTTTCAGATCAATATATCAGTATCAGTATCTGGGCAACTGCTCGCACCAGCCCCTCCCCTAACCCAACATGTTATAAGAAGTTAATAAGTTAGTGTTACTGTTGAGTTAGGGAGGGGTAAGAGCGCAGTTGCCCAGATACTGATATTGATCCGTGTTTTCTTTGCTGTTGTATTTATCCAACTGAGAACAATTTCATAGTCTCAAAACATAACGAACTAGCATGTTTTTGTTTTTTCACTTCACTTCATAAGTAAGTAAGTAAGTAAAACCTTTATTTAAAGAGGGTAGCACTTAATAGCCAAAGGCTAATAAACTTGTGGTCCTCATAAAATACACAACTATATACAACCTAAAAATATTGTAAGCTAAAATATATAAACATAAAAAAGACAAGATTCAATTTTAAGAAATATAATTAAATGATAAAATGATGCAAACATTGTTGTTCCTTAAAAATCCTAGCAAACATGGTCTTTTTAAAACACGCCACAGACTCCAGTTTCCTAATTTCAATTGGAATACTATTCCACAGTCTAGTTGCCGAAACAGCGAAAGAGCGTCCTCGAACTGAAAGTTCAATTGGGTAGCGTGCCCTTTACAAAACTCTTCTTCTAATTCGAATGTTGAGGAAAACTGTTAGAGCAAATCCAAGACAAAATCGACACGAAACCGAACCACCGTGTTCATCACAGAATTGAACGAGCGTGTTTATGAATCGAAACAGTGTATTCATTCTCTGTTTACCTATATCGAACTGAAAGTTCCATCGGGCAGCGCTTTTTTGAAAGAGTGTGTTTATCAGTCGAACCACTAGAGCAAACCCAGTGTTCAAATCTAGCAAATCGAACTGAAGGTTCAGTCGGCAGCGTTTCCGAACAAAACTGAACGACTGTGTTTATCATGCAGTCGAACCACTGGAACAAATCAAGTGTTCAAAACACAAACCAGACCTGTTTGGGAAAAGTAAAGTAAAAAAAGTAAAGTAAAACTTTATTTATACAGGGTAGCCCATTCAGCTTTAAGGCTGTCCTCCATAGGGGCCCTGTATCTTAAAATTGGAACAGAATTAAACGAGCGTGTTCATCAATCAAACTAGCGTATTCACTTTCACTTTGACTTTGCCCATCATATCGAACTGAAAGTTCAACCGAGCAGCAATACATTGCAAAACTCTTGATATTCAGGGAAACTGACTGACAGTACTCCTCGATTTCTCAATATCCTACTAGATTGCGTGACGAACGAAAGCAACCTTGTCGCCAAGGGGTGTCATGCTACCGGCCGGTAAAAGCGTTATAATTTTCTCTTGGTAATGTTTGCAACAGAAGAGAACCAAAAATCCGTCATGCTGTATTAATAAACCTCTCATGATACCACAAATTATTTGCTCTTTGGCACTCTATCGATAGGAAAACTTAGTTATATTACTACTCTTTTTTGCAAGTATCTTTAGAAATTAGACAGTGGAAGTTCCGGCTAGGTTTGTGTAACGACAAGCGGATAGACAACAGTGTCCACAAAACTACAACTATTTATTGCACTGAGCAACAACAAATCAACAAGATGGCTGACCACTCAAAATTACACCTCACGTGACCCGCAAGGCGGGTAACTAGGCTACTTCATGTAAGCGTACTCGTTACAGTTTGATCCGTTTGGTTTGCAAGTATAATATTAAATTAATAACTTGTAGTAGTTTCGCCCTTATCATCAATTGCCAATTTTGCATCAAAGTTTAAAGATAGCACGCCAATAGGTCGTAACTGTGATCGGTAAATGGTCTCCTAAACCTCCTACTCCTCCTCCTCCTTCTTCTCCTCCTCGTCCTCCTCCTCGTCCTCCTCCTTCCCTTTCTCCTCCTCTTCCTCGTCCTCCTCCTCTCTCTCCTCCTTTTCCTCCTGCTCCTCCTCCTCCTCCTCCCTCTCCTCCTCCTTCTCTTCCTCTTTATTTCACAGACTGAGTGACTATGGATTGCATGTCTTAGGTACTTTCTTTTGTTAACTGTACGATGTCCGTCTTCAGGACGAGAAAAAAAGAGAGATCCGGGAACCTGTAGAGATTCCAGATGGATACAAGGGTATAATAATTGGAAAAGGTGGAGCTAATCTCCGTGAGATAAGCAAGCAGACAGGAGCAGAAGTAACTCGTATACGTGGGGAAGTGCATATCATCAGTGGAACAGAAGAACAAAGGGACCATGTAAAAGTAGTCGTTGGAATGAAAGTGGTGGGTAGATCTAGAAAAGTTTTTATTTTGACATCTAGGTTTAATACGGTAGTTTAGGGATATCACAACTTCAGTCACGACGAGTTGTGGTATGTGAGTGATATGCAAACTCCATTGTCCTCTAATTGGTGATCGTGGTTCGTGATGCTAATTAATCGTTATCCATTAGCGTCTGAGCATTTTGCCTGTTTTTCTAAAATCAAATTTGACTAGGGACGACAAAACATGATAACGAAATGCCCAGTTGACGCGCAACTATTTGCAGCTTAAAAGCATAACTCGACGAAGCGATACCTGCTCTTTGGTCGACAAGTATTATATTATCAAGTATTGTATTACTAGCATTGCTGCAAGTGTTATTATCAAATGCAATTGCACATCGTGCTATCACCTGGGCTTCTCCCTCCACTTCCATTGGTCTCAAGAAATTTCTTCTGTGTATTTCATTTCAGTTTCCCCTAAGCTTACTCCTGGGGTTTTAGTTCACCAATAATCCCTTTCTCCGGAGGGGGTAACGTGGGTGACATTACTGAGTGGCAAGTTTGCAAACTCGTGCACACCACTATATTGAGCTACACTTGTAAGAACTGGAGGATGGATGCAAAGAGAGTTTAGTTACGATCATCATCATCATCATCATCATCATCATCATCATCATCTTCATCATCTTCATCCATCGCGCAGAATTCCGCGACACATCCGGGACTTTTTCTATTGCTTGTAGCGCTAAATTTGAAATCGCGCGAGTCAAAAGACGCAAAACAATAAAGAAAATGGCCGAAAACGGCGCAACACCGACTGCCCTTTGCCTTTTTTCATTCTTTACAGCTCACTGATAGTTTAGGTACACTCGGGCTTTTAAAGAAGAGATATCAAGCTTTTATTCTATACATTTTTCTAAGCCGTGTATCCTGGATAAGGTTTATCAAACTGACGTTGAAAATGCGCTAGTTTTACTTGTTATTTGTATGAAATATTGACCTCATTAATATTCCGGTTGAAATTTTTCTCTAAAAAAGATATTAGCGACTTAGGTACACACGGGCTTTATAAGTTCCCGATCTGAAGAAAGACTGCAAAATTTCATGTTTATACGATGACTACAAGTTTTATCAAAATGATGATTTCTAAAAGTTATTCCGAATGCCTTCAAAAATGGTTTCTTTCGAACTCCCTTGAGTATTTACCAGAGTTCTTAACTCCGCCCCCTCTGACAATAGCGTGCAGTCATGCACAAAAATCAGTGCGGCAAATTTAAATTCAAAGGGCTTTTAAATTTGTTTATGCATGCGGCACATTTAAACTCAAAGGGCTATTAAACAGCTGTTTATGCGCGCGATTCACTTATCATCAAAACTCCGTACGAGTGCGTACCGTTCTGCAACTGAAATGGTTTTCACACAAGCGGGTTGATCGGGAGCTCCATTTGAAGCTCACAGAATCCCCCATCAATCCTGCCCGGCGTCATTCACATGTCTTCACCTATTCTAAATGGTTGCGATCTCTTATTTTACCTCAAAATAAACGGCAAGGCGCTCTGGAAATGGCGGCAATTGAAAATAAATCCGACGCAAATGTTTCATTCACTTCAGAATGGTTTGGCGTCAATCGGCTATAAGCTAAATTCATCGAGTGGTGTTGGAAACGTTTTAAAAAGGATGGTTTACTACGTAATACGGTGGGTAGCAGCAGAGACCAACGGCGAAAAGCGGAAAAGATTTCGCAACCAGTAATCAAGTAAATTTCGACCAAGTATATAAACAAAGCGAGTATGAAACGTGTGATTTATGCATCGCACTACTCAAAGTAACCTATGATCATGCCATCTTTATTTGAGCTCTTAATTTTCATGTCATGGAGGCGAATACCATGTTTAAGACAAAAATTAAATGATCTCAGAAAAATTCATCTGATCACAGATAAGCCCGCTTATTGAGTACCGCTGCTTTTTATAACCTGGTAGGTGTACTGTAGGTGTGTTGGCCGTTTTTTTCGTTTTGTGTTTTCTAATCCGCCGCATTTCGCGCTTGGAAAAAAGCGCTCTTATTGCAGGTTAAGCTTTTCAAACCACCCGTTGTACACTGAAGTATTTCGATAGTTCAGAAAACATTTCTACCAACGGGAGTTGGTTAGTCTTTTGAGTCGAATGAAGATATCGCTGCACACGAATTTGTAAACACTTTGTGAAGAGTGCTGCTCGCCTTTGATTAGCGCCCTGTTGTTTAATAACTCTATCACGCCTTGGGATTTACCGTTCTCAACCGTTTGATTGACAGCAACTGAAATCTGCGAAGAGACTCAAGTATTCCCAAAGCTGAATATGTTGACCAATCACATCCGACTAGTTCTAGACATGCAAATTATTTTGCCCCCCTGAGAACTGCAAGTACATGTCGCGAAAGACAATATGCATTCTGCGCGATGCTTCATCTTCATCTTCATCTTCATCATCATCATCATCATCATCATCATCATCACCGTACGCGTCATCAACATCACCACCGTCATCACCATCATCATCATCATCATCAGGGCCGTAGCCAGAGCAATAATATGACTGAGGCAAAGTCCATAAAAAAAAATGACTGAGGCAAAGTCCATAAAAAAAAATGACTGAGGCAATGTCCAAGGATTTATTCTCTTCCTAGGTAATTAGAGTGTTTATGATGACTACAAACAACCATGAAAAAAAGAAAAAAAGAACTGAGGCAAAAGCTTCGGTTTGCCTGTTACTAGCTACGGCCCTGATCACCATCATCATTATTTTACTATTATTGTGAAACCATTCTAGTTTGCCACCTAATTATGAAACCTATCCAGGTTACATTTTCTCATGCGGTATTCAGGATCGATAAGACTGATATAAGTATTTAATTGCAGGCTTATGCAAGACTTAACCGTGCAGAAAACGGAGTTAACAAGGTAAAATTTCTTTGCTTCGTTGATGACTGTGATCTTCCCGAGAACTGCAGACTCAAGCTAGAGAAAGTGCAAGAAGACGAACGCGTGGTGTTTCCAGGGACGCAGACGCAATACAGACTGAAACCGACCAAGGAATTTGAACCGCAGGTCTGCAATCGAGCGTATGACATGTTAAAATAATGAAATAATGTGGAATGATGTGAATTTGAAGTTAAGAATCCCAGTATTGAATTTTATATTTGTTTGAATAAGTTTTGGATGAAACCGAGGAAAGCAATGCAAAGGTGAATTGCAAAGAGGAGTAGTTTACCATAGATGCTATCCGACATAACCGTACTAGATCTGTCCGGTAGTCAAACTTAATCGAACGATTGAGTTCGACTGAGTTCGGCAATTGAGCAAAATCGGGCCTAACCCTTTATACGAGTCTCTCTTGGCATGCAAGAACCAAATAATTAAGCGAAATGAACAATAGAGCATAACGTATCTTGACTGTAAAATCATGCTGCTAGCTAAAAGTATTTCTTCCCATAGAGTTTTTGCAACAAACTTTTAAGTCGTGTAGCAAGCCGAGCAATGCAATGAACTCAAACAAAGCTGATTCAAAGGAATAACTTTTTGTTGCTGTTATTGTTTTTTTTTGACGACAGTTTGCAGCGAACAATCTGGTCTTTGATAAATATAACGGAGTATAACACGCTACAAGAGGGAGGCATTCAGCAAAAAACGTACACATTTCCTATATATATGACTCTCACTCTTAATGGAATTTATTCCAACTTCGACTTCGATATAGGCCTTTTGCAACAGTTGGTCACGTGACCGATAATTTCTAAACTTTTAGCTGCAGCTAAATGAATTTCAGAGCTGCAAAGAGCATGTTCTAAATAGCCAGGACACCAATTTTCAGACCAATGCCGTATAGGGTTGAGATTTAATGACGATTTGAATATTGCAAAAATTAGAAGGTTTTGTATGGAAGCGATGAAGCTTTGCCCCCAGAAACCTTTTCTGTTATCAATCACAACCAAAAGAAGCTGCTGGCATATAACTATTGGAGACAGAAAGAGGGGTACAATATTAGGAAGACTGGAAATTTCTAGGCCCTTACACCGAAAGGCAAAGATTTTATGACAGCTTGAAAACTTGCAAAATTACAAGGATTTGTATGGAAAACCACTGGAGCGTGACTGGAGGGCAAAGCGACTTCTTCTAATACAAATCCTTCTAATTTCTAACGCCCATAAAAATTCCCCCTTAAAAGATATAAACCTGAAAATTTGCATGTAAGCTTATTTGGAACTGATCTTTCCATTTCTGATAACATTATGAATTACCAATGATTAATCAGTGTGTTCTTGAAAAACACGTCACGTGACCAACTGTTGCAAAAGGCCTATTGTGTCGTGTTCGATTGCCGAAATCGATCAAACTCAGTCGCTCAATTAAACTCGAATTGAGTTTGATAAAGTTAAGTCAAGCCTGAGAGTATCTTGATATTTCTCTTGGTTTAATTAATCAAAAGTTCGCTCAATAGCATTTTTATTAATGCGGCTGTGGGACTTGATACTCTAAACGTTAATTGTCAAATTGAAAAATAATCAAATCACATAAATTTGGTATTCTTTAGGATTCTTTGATCTCGGTCAATGACCCAAGCTACCTGGAACAACTCTCGCGTGCAGTTTTGGAATCGCTGGGATTGTTCAAACGTGATAGGGATGCGAAAAATTATTTGAAACCTGACATGTGGTGCCATTTCGGAAGAGCCATAATCCGAGGGCCCAATGAAGGTAAGACTCTAGTGATCTTGATTCCAGTGGCTCTTGAGTTATACTCAGGTGAAACACACACACACACGGGCCTCGTACCGCAATATCAAATCATACTTTACGAGTAAGCAACAAATAAAAGAGTCAAGATGTCAGTTTTACCACAAGAGTTACGCTCTGATATTTACTATTTAAGTTGCCTCGTTGAGTTTCCTTTTTATCTAATCGGAGTGTTGTTTACCTCGATTCTTGAATTTATCAACATCTGAGGAACGCGTCTGTTTTTCATAGTTTGCTTTTAAGTCAGTAGTCAGAGTTTTTTTGTCAGTGTTTTCGGGTTTTCGGCGTAGTTCGAACTCGTACATGGCTCATATGTTATCTCGTGAGAACGAGTCGAACGTGAACTTTGCTTACTTGACAGGCTTCAAGCAATATAATTCTTGGACCGACCAGTTCCGAATTGCGAATCTTTCTGATTTGAGATGAACGTGTTGGCCCGTCACTAGTACCTAAGCCCTCTCTGAGGGAGACCGCTACATCTAGCCTACCTGGATTTCGCAACAGTTGTTGTTCTAACAAACGGCTTGCGGTCGACTGACAGTAAAGGTTGTGTTCAATGAGTTCTCGGTATTGCCTGAGTCGTATTAGCTTGCGAAGGCAGATGCATTTCCGGCTGTCGTTTGTCCCCGCCGAACCAGTGGCAGCCGGAAATACGTCTGCGATCGCAGGCTAGAGTCGTATGCGTCGGCCAAAACGCTCTTCACAAGACATCACCAAAACGCTCTTCACAAGACACCGCGTTCTGTATAATTACGTCGCTCACGAGGAGCTAACTCGAGATACAAAAAGAAATCGCGTTCTCATCCCCAGTCTCAACGGTCTACGCTAGGAAGGCCTGGGACGACCAGACAGACAGACAGACAGACAGACAACCTTTATTTAAGCACGATAAGTTAAAAAGCTGTGCAGCTTGAATGGCTTGCATGTTATGGCTCGGGCTATCCGGAAGGAACCGGAACGATGATCCTGCTGATGTACGTTGGATCAATAGTGATCTAATCGGCTTCACAGATTCGATGAAAAATATAAAGGCAGAAACGGCACAACGTAGAGTGTTTTTTCAGACGGTCTACTATATTTCGGCTGGTCAAACCAGCCTTCCTCAGGTACAATGGGAATATATTATACATTGGGACGTGTTTTTATGTAGCATATTACCGGAAATACGTAAATGTAACAGTTAGATTAAGCACAGCGAGAACGGCGAGCGCTGAACGTCGGCTAGCCGTTTGTCATTTCCCGTCCCGTCGTCTGTTTAAGCTTCCCGATGACATGGAGCCGACTATAACTATTAAATAAAACAACAGAATATGCTTGACATTGCAATTGCAATTTCTATGCACCAAAATCAAAAGCTCTAAGGCGATTTACTTAAGTGAGAGAAATTGAACTTGAAACAAAAACGAGGTTGTTAAAAATGTGTAAGCTTAAAAAAATTGTCTAAACGTTTGAAATTATCTAACTGTTCGTTCAGAAAGAAACTTATTGCTTAAAATATTAACTGAGGTACAGTTCCAGTCCAGTGCAGGCTAGGCCATATTTCTTAATTTTCCTTTTAAACTAAGCAAATGTATGACAAATGTTCTGCGACTAGACTAATGGATACGGAGAAGTTATGTATTTTCCGCTTGAATTTGAAACTCTTTCAGCTTTACAAGCAGTTCATGTAGAAGTAGGATGATAAACGAGGCAAGCGATCAAAATGTAGAAATATTCTGTAGGAATGGGCTGCAAATACTCACGTTTTCGAGTTCCCTCCAAACGGGAAAAAATTGTCCTCGAGTAGAAACGGCGGCCGGCAAACCTCACGTGTAATGTAAGTATAGTTTGCATCTTGGAAACAAAAACTGACACTGGAAGCAATGTTTCCCGTTTGGGAAACTGGGAGACATCGGGAAAACATGCGCCCGCCATGAATGTTTCTGGAAAAATGTTTCCTCGTTTTGTTGACGTTTATTGAAACTGACCGGCCAGCAACCTCGCTCCAGGGGGCGGTAAAATGAGATACCCTGGGAAAGAAGTTGGCCGGCCAGAGTTCACTCCCAGGTAGAAGGGGAACCCTGAAACATTTCGCTTGTAAAGGCGGGCTTTCTTTGACCTTCTTGAGAGGGAACCTACTTGCTTGTAAACAGGGCTTTAGAAAGCTTCAGATCCCGTTTAGCGTCCGCCCACTGACTCTCGTGAAGCTAAGTGAAGTAATTTTGCAGCAAATGGCATATAAACAAGGCATAATTGGCTGTAAGCTACTGAGAATGGTTGATCTTAACATCTTTGCCTAGCTACAGCTTTGCACCTGTTGTCAGCCAGATTACTTGGGGCAAAACAACGTTTTGATAAAGAGAGATTCCAGCTGCCGAAAATTTACGAAGTGCTCGCTCCTCGCCATTTGTAATTTCTAAAGTGCTTGCTGCTCGCATAAGAAAATTGATCACTTATCATGCTCGCAAAAATAACGCCCTGCTCGCATGCTCGCAAAGACCTTTCGATACCCCTAAATGTCTGGTCACGTGACCCTCTCTGCCGTTCGCGGGGAAAAAGTACGTGGTGCTTAGTCTCTCTAATAATTGACAGTGCCTCCTCGGCCGATGACCCAACTGTATATCGATGACTGAACACCGCTGACCTGAACCTGCGATCCAACCCAGACAACGCAATGCTGCACGCTGATTGGTGAGCCTGTCAAGCCACAAAATGTTGCAATCTGATTTGTCGAGCGAGCATGAAACCCATTCCTCCTCGGATAGGTTGCAAACCGCTTACTATTACTAA
>JAHPZR010013090.1:22500-26043 GCA_019787425.1 Platygyra sinensis
ATGAGCCCGCGTTGGATATGAAGTGATAAAATAACCAACGAGCGCGTAGCGTGAGTTGGTTATAATCACTTCATATCCAACAAGGGCGAATTGCATAATTGTTTTAGTAAATTCTCAAACCGGGTTTTGCCGCCGATTTTTATTTCCACAATTTTACAAAGCGAAAAATTTTAAACTTGGCGCACTATTTTCCATATGACGTAAAACTCCGACTATTGGCTCATAGTCGGAGTTTTTTAGCCAATTAAAAAGCTAGAAATGCCATAGTCGGAGCTGAGAATTTACTAAACGCTTATATTTGTTACGAATGCAAAAATTATACTCAAGAAGTAAAACAAAGACAGAAAACGCCAATTGAGCTGTCTCTGTTTATGATGAGAAGTTCTATATATTTGCAAAATGATTGGCAAACAGCACTAACGTGGAGTGTTGTATCGTTCGTTTGCTTTCTAGCGATCTCCAGCCATCTTAACGAAGTGAACCTCAACAATTTCATACAGTTGAAAGCTATTTGCTTTGATATTCTCTCCTGTACTCTTTGTAGAACCAGTGGGAGCAGTTTAGTCTTCCCAGCTTTGATGGTAGTTCGGGTAATCTGCAAGCTGTAAATAACTGCAGCTCCTTCCAAACTCAACCGGCAGTATTTCGCATTCAGTAGCACTTAGGAAGCGATAGAGCACTCAACTACGTCTCGTGTTTCCCGCCGCTTCCTGTGTGCTTTACAACAGAATAGAAGACAGTCGAGGCTGCGTTATTGTGTAATTACCAGTAGTAATCATGGATTAGCAGAGTGCATTCCACTTGGAGTAAATTTTACGTGTCAAGCCCAATTTGCTTTTGTTTATTTTCTTGAAGAACACATATTTTGAATAATAACGTTCACTTTTACACCAAAAGGACATATTTGTGTAATTCCTACACAAATTCATAAAGAATGAGGTGTTTGGCACACTGTTCATAAACTGGTATTTTAAATTAGCTCTTCTCTCACAGTGACCTCTTATTCTTAAACTTCCTCAGTGGTTTATTCACAGGTTTCTGTCCCTTTTCGTTAGTTTTGAGGAAATGTGCAATTTCTTCGAGAAACGTGTTGTTCAAGGGGGCTATCATCGCGCCCAACAAATCATTGATCGGCAGTCCGAGCACTACAAACGTCCCAGAAGGAGAGTAATGATAGAATTCAATTCACCCTCACAACCGCGCAGTAAAATCCATCATTCTAAAAAAACTTTTAATTACGGTGGTCAATTCACATTATCAACCCAGTTGATAAAACCAAGTTATCTTGTAATACTCCCCACCGACGCAGCACCTCAGTTTTTTTAGAAACTTATCCCCTCTATAGCCGGGAAATCTGGTTGGGGCCAAATGAAGCTTTTACCGATTTTGATTTTATCTTTCATATGAAAAAAGTCCATTACCCCAAAAAAGTGTACACTCTATTCTGAAGCACAACTTCAATATATTATTTTCAATAGCTGGTGCAGTTTTGGCTTCAATCCAGTCAAAGGAAGACTGATAAAAAGCTGATTAAAACATCGCGGAGAATGCCTATTGTTCTAGGGACATTTACTTGCAGTTCTTAGGTCTGTCATATTACCTATAATTATTCAAATTAAGCCCAAGAAGCGAGTATCATTGGTTAAGATTAACGCGCGCTTTTTCCAGTAGGGAATATGGCGTCGCTCATTAACTTGAAGAAGGCGGAGCAGTGAAACAATAAACTTTCCGTATATTGTTTTCGCTATTATTTAGCCTGTTCGCACCACTCAAATGTAAATTTACCGCTCTCCGAGAAAAATACGCGAGGGAAAACAAAAACTGGTTATAAAAATTTATTATTGATTCGTATCAGGAGCCATAATCATTATGGAAAGAAAGAAAGAAAGAAAGCTGAAATCGTGGGTGATGCTCGATATACCAAGTCAATATATGCACTATTGTCTCGTTCTTTTGTGTGAAGTCTATTGTGTTATTGTGTAAGGGATAGGAATCATTGTTGTGTTCTTTGTGACGTAACTCGAGACTTGCTATTCACTTGGTATATCGTGCACCAGCCGAAATCGTGCGCCCTAAAATATCGCTGCGCGCGAGAAAAACGACCGTTTGGAAAGAGCTTGCTTTGCTGCACCAGACCAAACTGATTCAAAGAAAACTAACAGAAGGGGTTGTTCTTGGAACGCTTTCGATCGAATGTCTTTGAAAATGACCAAGCGCATTCTCTGATCGCAGTGTTCGTCCCGCCTGTCAAACCTCTTTATTAAATATTTGCGCAGTTAAAGAGCGGTTGATTCTCAACATATTTCTTTACTTACGCGAGTCAGTAGTGTTGTTCATTATTCACTTGTTACGCTCACAAAGCAACGAACTCAAACAAAGTTCGTTGATCGATCGATGGCCGCTCATCTTATTTGAAAATTTTTGAAAACCATCGACGGCTTTTACTGCTTATCTGCGCAAAATATGAACACAGCGCGTCTACTCTTGATCGGGCACTGGTGATGATCTCTATGTGTCTGCTTTTATCCCTCGCATTTGTTTACGTTTCGTCGTGATTTTGACGTTGATTCTTCTTCCGAAACCGCCTGATACTTTCGGCTAAAGCACTTCCAAGACGCTCGTCAGCAGATTCCGTTAATCGGTAGCCAAGAGGCAGGATACTCGATTGTAGAAGCTGAAACGCTGTGCTTGGCTGTCCACAAACTTCTCTCAATCTCCAAAGAGCTTCGCCGTGTAGTTGGAGGTGAAAAATGGGATTAACTTCGTTGACAAACGGAGGAGCTATTTTGATAAGCAGGGGATGGATCGAGCTTTCGACGAGATTTGAAAAGAACTCCCGATCACCTGCGGTTTCGCTTTCCTTGTTTATTGCCCGACAAGGTTTCGAATGAATCAACTGCGCCGACCAAATACTTTAAATATGGCGGTAATTGTGAATATTTTACAGTTAAGTGGTTTTCCTGAATGGGTATTGTTAGTTTTGACAGCCATTGTTATGCAGACGTCTGCTTAACACAATAGCTCTTCCACTGAAAACGCGCCATTTTCAAACTCAACTCGGACAGATAGTTTTCAACCTAAAAAGGCCGAAGGTTCCTGTAGACCAATTTTCAAAGTCGAAACGGGGTTTGGTTAAGAAAAGAGCCATTTTTCATTTGCCGTGCGTGAAAGTTGGGAAGGGCGTTAAGATTGTCTGAAAATCGCTTCTGAAAACGGCCTTCATACTAAAAATGGCCGATTTTTGCCTATTTTTAAGCGCAAACGGCCAGTCCTTACACATGCTATATCTCCTTACTTATTAGCTTAAATTGACGATACAACCTTCTTCTTCAAAAAGCAGCGCGTGAAAGTTGAAGTTATAACTCGTGGAAGTCAGAAAAGCAAGTTTTATCAACCCCAGCGCGCCAATTTGGGGCCTTTCTTCTCTTATTCAGGGCATTTCAAGGCACGCATATATTAAAATTTGCCGCTTCACTGGTTATGAATAATTAATGATGTCCAGGCATTCTCCGCGATGATGTTATGTGTGGTCCAGAAAAACTG
>JAHPZR010013091.1:0-15736 GCA_019787425.1 Platygyra sinensis
GTCCCGACGCAATAAAAGTCTCCAGTGAAAGTGATCAAAATTATGTTTTTAAGCACAAACATGTTTCTCGTGCAGAATGACAACAAGCTAGAGATCAGTAGTGGAAGCCGCAAAGATTTCCCTCAGCAAGCTAACAGATTGAGGTGCAAGAGGAGAGAGTGGAAAGTCTGGAATCCAGAGGAGGAAATGCGAAAATGATAGTTTGATGTTGAAGAACCTGACAAGTGAAATAGTAAATACATCATAAATCAATCAGAAAACCAAAAGATACAAAGAAAAAATTTAAGATTGATCAATAGTATCAAACTTCGTGGAGAATCAATGCATTATGAAAGAGGAAGGGGAGGAGAAGAGAGAAAATCATCAATCAAAAAACTATGAACTTGACAAAGACAGTGGGAAATAATAAACGAGAATTAATGTTTTGAGTTTGGAAGTTTAAGATGTGAAATTCAAAGCAAGTCTTTCAATAAATGAAGAGCAAATAGAGAAACTGAGGAAGAGAACATGTAGAAAGAAAAGGTTTGAAATTAGAAAGTGTTTCAATGAGTGTAACGTTTTGAGCCACAGAAGCAATTAGTTAAAAACATGTGTCAACCTGTCAAAGACCGTTATGTTACAAAGAGACAAAGCTAGAATATAAAGCCTTACTGGGTCAGTCAACGGCAGAGGAGACGAAGGATGTCTCAGAAGGAGTATCATCATCAGAGCAGTCAGAAGAATGTTCACCAAGGCCAAGATACCAGTCAACATCCCAGTCTACAAAGATAGCTCTAAAGTCAGACAAAGGTCTGTATCACACGTACGACATTGTTACGACTCCTAAAACCACAATCAGAGAGACCGCATCTAGGACCATCTAGCCAATCACAACACGCATAGATAAAGCAAGAACCAATCAGAATTAAAAGCAATATCACGACACTGGTGCTAAGCGCGGAAATAATAACATAAAACTAGTAACATATGCAACGATTATATAAAACACGAAAGATCGTGTCTACCATACTTGAGTGTTTGATTTATCTTCTCAATCAAAACTAAAACGAAGGAGAAAACGGAGAGACAAAATCGTAAAAAATTCTCTGCTAGTTAAGATCATATATTCGTCACGGTCTTGACTTCCTTTGCTTAAAACTGATAGGTCCTGTGCAAGGAAAAAAACGATTGATTTCTTATCCTCACAATTACTAAAATCCATTTGAAGCTCCCCCTAAAATTTCCTTACCTTCTTTGTATGCCTGCTGCGCTGGAAGATTCGCCACAATTGAATGAAGAACAGACGGATCCTCAGAGCCAGTTAACTCCTCTTCATCACGGTTTAAAGCTAAAAGGAACGTCACAATCGCATTCTAAGGATTACTGTTAAATATTACAAATTCCGTTACTGTTACAGCTTCGTTATCATTACTGTCACCGTTACTGTTACAATTACTATTACTATCATGACTATTCTATAACAAAATATTCGATCGTGATTGGTCCACTGCGTGCCTATTTGTCACGTAATCGGCGCGCGATCACGTGGGTGTCAAATTACAGGTGTCTGATTTGAGCTTTTTGTAACTGGATACACACGTGATTCGCAGGTCAATCACACGCGCTTTAATGGCTTCCTCCGCAATGTTTCGTTCAATTTTCCAAACTTAGGAAAAACGTTACAGACGTTTTCGCTCAAAATTCATTTTAATTCCGAAATTTGTTATAGATAAGATTAATTAGTAACTGGAACTCGTGTCGAACATTTCTGAGAGTAATCGTGCTCGTAATTTCAAATCGGCCTCGCGCTTCGCACTGGTCGGATTTTGAAATTACTCACGCGATTACTCCCTGGATTGTACTCCACTCGGTCCAATTACTATTACTTATTATTACATTGAATATTGTAAGTGGGAGGGCGCGCGGGGAACGATGGAAAGAGGGAAGGGCATAAAGAAGCCTCTCTTCTCTCTTTCCCCTTCCCGACATTTCCCGCGTGCTTCCGTTTTTCACTCTCCCCAGTCCCCGAATTACAAGCCTACGGTCAAAGCAGCACGAAAGAGGCCTCTACGGAGGAGAGAGCACCAGCAAGGTAAAAACGAGAGAAATAAGCAGCTTAGAGATCTACAATACCTCAAACTAAGAGTGTAACTTATTAAGCAAAAGGTTACAAAAACATACTAAATTCACATTTCCTCCTCTTTTAATGTCTGCATAAAATGAAATGACAAACTCAGTCTGTATGGCATATTACACAATTGGAAATACAGTACTTATGTGATATAAGGCCAGATTGCCACCATTATTTTTAAGCTAGCGGGACGCGTTGTTTCATGAGTTAGCCGAAAGGCGCCTGATGAGTCCATTGGCAGGGACGAAATAGACGTATGAATTGTCAGAACTGCTATAATTATCCATTTAGAATTCTTGTACTCTTTTCAAACTCAGACCTCTCGTGTTTAACTTAAAGAGAAGCTAGTACTGAGCGAGCTGGAAAAGACCCAACTCCTTATAAAGCTCACCTTGCTGGCTAAGCCTCAAGATGTAAGCCTCTAAGGCCTTCAGTTCTTCATTCTGTGCATCCGCAGTGAAGGCAGCGGCCTCTTTCTCCAATTTCCCCAATCCCCCTTTGCCTCCTCCACCTTTTGGCTTCTTACTCGCCCCAGGCTTCTTCTTTGTGATCTTACTCGGAGATGGTCCCCCCAGAGTGGCGGTTGCCATGGCAGCGGCTGCTTGCATGGTTGTCATGGTACCAGCACTGTCTGGAGCAGTTTCAAGGTTTAACATTTTCTTTCCGATTTCAATGATCGCTCCAGCTACTCCTTGTTCCTTCCACATCTGTAAGATCTAATTTAGTTCACAGAAAAGCTTTTCAGACAACACTACATAGGTATTACACGACAGGTACTACAAATGTAATTTACTTCAATGAAAGTCTTTACTATGGTATTCCTATAATTATATGGACACCATGTATCTTCTTCTTCTCTGACAAGCGAAACCCGCCTAGCCGCCGTTTTGAAGACGCTCGGGTCTTCAGATACATTACAAATGAATTAAACTAGTCTTTAATTCGGTTCGTGTGCAGTTCAGCGTCTGAATCGAAGCCAGTCTACAGCTGTTATTCCCGGCTAAGCCTGACACAAAGAAGGGCTGACCCGATCCGAATTCCATCAGCTGTTTCAAACTGATTCAGACGCCGTACTTCACATGAACTTTACTCATTGAATTCGATTCAGAATACGTTACACGCGGCATCAACACAAAAACATAGCGATAATCAGTGGAATTTGGATCGGCTCAGCTGTTCTTTGCCCCTGGCTTAGCCGGATAATCAGTGTTCCATATGTTAAGGGGGTGTCGGAGCGAATAAGACAGATTTTGAACCACGAGAGCATAAGACAGCTTTCAAACTACTAAGAACATTGGGTCATGTTTTCAAGAAACCTAAGGAGCGACCGACAAAAGAAGAGTTCAAAGGAAACGTATACAACGTGAGTTGCAGAAAGTGCCAGTTATATATCATAGAGAGAGTAAAAGAAGTTAGAGGTTTGGGGAGACTGAACACAACCCTGGCACTTATGTCCAGGATTGAATGCTAATAAGATTCCAATCCCTCATGGTAAGTATCACAAAGTGCTCTTATTGGTAAAAAGTCGCCAAGACACACGCAATTCTGGCTGGCAGATATGAAGTAATATGAAAATGTCAAATAACTCTGCCAAATATGAAGTACTAATCAAACAATACTTGCGTTCAATCCTGGACATAAGTGGATTTTTGACGATGACGTAAAAACCAAGGACAAAAGGCTCTTTCTAGAGTCATTACATTCATTCTTAAACAAGAACTCTGTTAACGAATGAGCACCCTTCCCAAGAGTTTACGTATCACTGGTTTCCTCCCTGAGGGGCAATGAACATTGACGTTTTGCTATATACATACAGCTGTTTCGGGAAAGGTTGTGCAAAAGAAGCATAAAAGTGTACGCGACAATGCCGAAAGGCATTATGGTAAACTGTCAGTTTGAGTCAACGAAAACATGCCCGGACGGCAATGCTATCGAAAACGTCAGCTAGAAATACATGCTCACGCTTTGTTACTGACATTGATATATAAGTGAGTTTCAAAATTCAGTCAATTGATCCAGACCATGAATTAGAAACAAAGTGTAAGGATTCACAGAGAAAGCATGATTCTGACGACTTAAACCTTACTTATTTTTTCACGCTTTGCAGAGAAAGTCGGAGAAATATACCGAAAATCGTGGTGCACGTGCAGGGCCATCGCTAATGAACCTTTTGTGTTTGGACGTGTTTTGGTAGCGTGATAGCGAGAGAGAGCTTCATTTTTAAGCCTGCACGTACTGCCACTTCATCTACGCTATATCCTAAGAACTCTTTCATCCAAATAGCTCGCTACCGTAGGTCTGCACTGGACGGTCGTGGCATCTTCGATTCTGGGCGTTCACCACAAGTTGAATTTATTTTATTAAATATCTCCCATACTACCTTTCGGCATTGTCGCGAACGCTCTTACTCTTCTTTTGGACAACCTTTCCCGAAACAGCTGTATATTTGCATTCCGTGACTTGGAGAGTACATTCCTTTGAAAATTAACGCAAAAGGCGGTTTAACGTTTTTAAGATCTGTTTTAAACTCTTTTTTAGACCTTAAATCAGTGTACCCATCTATGTCACTAAACTATTGGTTACAAGCGTGTGTATCAAGTGGACTGCGTTACCTTTCCTATGTAGTAAGTCATTAGCTACATGTGTACGTACCAAGTGGACCACGTTACCTTTCCTATGTAGTAAGTCATTGGCTACATGTGTACGTACCAAGTGGACCACGTTACCTTTCCTATGTAGTAAGTCATTGGCTACATGTGTATGTACCAAGTGGACTGCGTTACCTTTCCTATGTAGTAAGTCATTGGCTACATGTGTATGTACCAAGTGGACCACGTTACCTTTCCTATGTAGTAAGTCATTGGCTACATGTGTATGTACCAAGTGGACCACGTTACCTTTCCTATGTAGTAAGTCATTAGCTACATGTGTATGTACCAAGTGGACCACGTTACCTTTCCTATGTAGTAAGTCATTGGCTACATGTGTATGTACCAAGTGGACTGCGTTACCTTTCCTATGTAGTAAGTCATTAGCTACATGTGTATGTACCAAGTGGACCACGTTACCTTTCCTATGTAGTAAGTCATTGGCTACATGTGTATGTACCAAGTGAACTGCGTTACCTTTCCTATGTAGTAAGTCATTAGCTACATGTGTATGTACCAAGTGGACCACGTTACCTTTCCTATGTAGTAAGTCATTGGCTACATGTGTATGTACCAAGTGGACCACGTTACCCTTCCTATGTAGTAAGTCATTGGCTACATGTGTATGTACCAACTGGACTGCGTTACCTTTCCTATGTAGTAAGTCATTAGCTACATGTGTATGTACCAAGTGGACCACGTTACCTTTCCTATGTAGTAAGTCATTGGCTACATGTGTATGTACCAAGTGGACCACGTTACCCTTCCTATGTAGTAAGTCATTGGCTACATGTGTATGTACCAACTGGACTGCGTTACCTTTCCTATGTAGTAAGTCATTAGCTACATGTGTATGTACCAAGTGGACCACGTTACCTTTCCTATGTAGTAAGTCATTGGCTACATGTGTATGTACCAAGTGGACCACGTTACCTTTCCTATGTAGTAAGTCATTAGCTAAATGTGTATGTACCAAGTGGACTGCGTTACCTTTCCTATGTAGTAAGTCATTGGCTACATGTGTATGTACCAAGTGGACTGCGTTACCTTTCCTATGTAGTAAGTCATTGTAGCGATCATGTGTGTCAAACTGTCTGATGCAGAGGTGGACTTTCTATGGCGCGTCAGTGATGGAACCTCTTGTAGAACCGCGTGACATCGCAATAAAACCTAAAACAGAGAACATCAACCATTAGCATTTTTAACTAATTTTTTCGATACGTGCAACTTTGTTTAAGGGTAAAGTTCAATAATGCGTGGGAAAATCATTGGAAACTGTTATTTGCCTTAATTTCAGCTAGAATTCTACTAAAACAATGAGATTATTCGCTCTCAATTTCTATGAGGCAATAGTTGATTCAGCCTTCGGCCTCATCAACTATCACCTCATAGAAATCTCGAGCTCATAATCTAATAATTGTTAATTAGTATAAATCTCCTAGCGTTCTATCACGAATGACATCCTCTGATTGGTTACGCTACTCACGTTCTATTTAACAATTACATTATGAGCTCGAGATTTCTATCGCGTGATAGTTGACGAGGGCGCAGCCCAAATCAACTATCGCGCGGTAGAAATCGAGAGCGAATAATCTAATTGTTTTAGTATAAATCTACTAGTCGTTTAAAACTCAATCTAAATCCTCTTCTCAACACTTCGAAAACGCCAAGAAACGGCCGTCATTTTGTTAACAAGCGCGCACTGTTACGCTACTCACTATCTATCACAGAATAGATAGAGTAGCGTAGCCAATCAGAGAACGGCATTCGTGATAGAACGCTAGTAGATTTATACTAATCTGTGATAGATAGCGAGTAGCGTAGCAGTGTGCCCTTGTTAATAAAATAACGGCACTTCTTGGCGTTTTCAAGGTGTCTTTGAAGAGAATTTAGCTTAAGTTTTGAATGACTAGTAGATTTATACTAAAACAATTAGATTATTCGCTCTTGATTTCTATGCGTGATAGTTGACTCGGGCTGCGCCCTTGTCAATTATCACGCGATAGAAATCTCTAGCTCATAATCTAATTGTTTATTATATAATAACCCACGTTATTCTCGCATTTTGATTGGTTCTCGCCTATGATCTATTAGAGGACAGATGCACGATTGACGTCATCATTACAAAGTTTTTTCCTTTTCGCCTTTTAAAATGGCGGAAAGTTTTGAGAATTAGGATAATGTTTTACGTGAGATAGATAGGGTACAAAAAAGTCTTGCCGAGGCATTGAACAGGCTCGGGAAGCCAGAAGAAAAAAGGTAAAGCCGTTCCTTTTAGAAAATGATCCAGAAAAAATTTTCGAGCAGTCTCAGTTGCCAGTTGGCTGTCGAGCGAGACTAAACCACGCACAAACTTGGTCTTGGTAAGCCAAGAACCATTGTTTTATCTAGAATTTAACAAACCCAATAAACAAAATGTTTCTGAGATTTATTTATATAAAAAATTCAACTTTTCCCAGTGTCAAAACAACTGTTGACACACTGATTGATGTCAGGAATGAAACATCAAAACATCACTTCTTAAAATCGGTAAAATAAACATACAACCTTGCCTTCCGATGCGAATGTTCCTGTCCGTTTCAGGGCACAGCAGCGAGCTAAGTATAGACTATAGTTTTTTCAGCATTATTTTTTTTTCAGATTTTTAAATTTTGCAGTTCAATTCTGCCTTTGCTGTAAGTTTTTATTTCAGGAGGAGCGACGCTCGAGTCAGGTTTGACAGTGGCGTGATTTTCCTCGACCAATCACAATTCTTTGTTACGCACCATCGCGGAGAATGCCTATTGTTCTCGGGACATTTACTTGCAGTTCTTAGGTCTATCACATTACCTATAATTATTCAAATTAAGCCTAGGAGGCGAGTCTCATTGGTTAAGATTAACGCGCGCTTTTTCCGGTAGGGAATATGGCGTCGCTCATTAACTTGAAGAAGGCGGAGCAGTGAAACAATAAACTTTCCGTATATTGTTTTCGCTATTGTTTAGCCTGTTCGCACCACTCAAATGTAAATTTACCGCTCTCCGAGAAAATACGCGAGGGAAAACAAAACTGGTTATAAAAATTTATTATTGATCCGTATTAAAGAAAGCTGAAATCGCGCGTCCTAAAATATCGCTGCGCACGAGGAAAACGACCGTTTGGAAAGAGTTTGCTTTGTTGCACCAGACCGAACTGATTCAAAGAAAACTAACAGAAGGGGTTGTTCTTGGAACGCTTTCGATCGAATGTCTTTGAAAATGACCTAGCGCATTCTTTGATCGCCGTGTTCGTACCGCCTATTAAACCTCTTTATTAAACATTTGCGCAGTTAAAGAGCGGTTGATGGTTTTCAAAGTTTTTTTAAATAAGATGAGCGGCCATCGATCGATCAACGAACTTTGTTTGAGTTCGTTGCTTTGTGAGCGTGACAAGTGAGAGTAACGAACAACACTACTGACTCGCGTAAGCATAGTTAATAGAGGGGACTGGTTATGAAGCCCGGCAAACATCAAAGGAACAAACAAAGATGCCAAGATTTATGTTGGAAGGTCCACGACAGTGCACAATCTTTTGTTTTGCGCTCATACACTATGCATGAGTTACGTAACCAACACGTTTCTATTGGTTAGTTCCTCAGTACGGAGTAAACAACTATTGTGTTTTGTGCACTGTCAAGGCCAAAATAGCGAACAAAGACATACAACAAAGAACTTTGTTGGGTTTCACAACCAGTCGCCTTTATTAACTTTGGCGTAAGTAAACAAATATGTTGAGAATCAACCGCTCTTTAACTGCGCAAATGTTTAATAAAGAGGTTTAATAGGCGGTACGAACACGGCGATCAAAGAATGCGCTAGGTCATTTTCAAAGACATTCGATCGAAAGCGTTCCAAGAACAACCCCTTCTGTTAGTTTTCTTTGAATCAGTTCGGTCTGGTGCAACAAAGCAAACTCTTTCCAAACGGTCGTTTTCCTCGTGCGCAGCGATATTTTAGGACGCGCGATTTCAGCTTTCTTTAATACGGATCAATAATAAATTTTTATAACCAGTTTTGTTTTCCCTCGCGTATTTTCTCGGAGAGCGGTAAATTTACATTTGAGTGGTGCGAACAGGCTAAACAATAGCGAAAACAATATACGGAAAGTTTATTGTTTCACTGCTCCGCCTTCTTCAAGTTAATGAGCGACGCCATATTCCCTACCGGAAAAAGCGCGCGTTAATCTTAACCAATGAGACTCGCCTCCTAGGCTTAATTTGAATAATTATAGGTAATGTGATAGACCTAAGAACTGCAAGTAAATGTCCCGAGAACAATAGGCATTCTCCGCGATGGTGCGTAACAAAGAATTGTGATTGGTCGAGGAAAATCACGCCACTGTCAAACCTGACTCGAGCGTCGCTCCTCCTGAAATAAAAACTTACAGCAAAGGCAGAATTGAACTGCAAAATTTAAAAATCTGAAAAAAAAATAATGCTGAAAAAACTATAGTCTATACTTAGCTCGCTGCTGTGCCCTGAAACGGACAGGAACATTCGCATCGGAAGGCAAGGTTGTATGTTTATTTTACCGATTTTAAGAAGTGATGTTTTGATGTTTCATTCCTGACATCAATCAGTGTGTCAACAGTTGTTTTGACACTGGGAAAAGTTGAATTTTTTATATAAATAAATCTCAGAAACATTTTGTTTATTGGGTTTGTTAAATTCTAGATAAAACAATGGTTCTTGGCTTACCAAGACCAAGTTTGTGCGTGGTTTAGTCTCGCTCGACAGCCAACTGGCAACTGAGACTGCTCGAAAATTTTTTCTGGATCATTTTCTAAAAGGAACGGCTTTACCTTTTTTCTTCTGGCTTCCCGAGCCTGTTCAATGCCTCGGCAAGACTTTTTTGTACCCTATCTATCTCACGTAAAACATTATCCTAATTCTCAAAACTTTCCGCCATTTTAAAAGGCGAAAAGGAAAAAACTTTGTAATGATGACGTCAATCGTGCATCTGTCCTCTAATAGATCATAGGCGAGAACCAATCAAAATGCGAGAATAACGTGGGTTATTATATAATAAACAATTAGATTATGAGCTAGAGATTTCTATCGCGTGATAATTGACAAGGGCGCAGCCCGAGTCAACTATCACGCATAGAAATCAAGAGCGAATAATCTAATTGTTTTAGTATAAATCTACTAGTCATTCAAAACTTAAGCTAAATTCTCTTCAAAGACACCTTGAAAACGCCAAGAAGTGCCGTTATTTTATTAACAAGGGCACACTGCTACGCTACTCGCTATCTATCACAGATTAGTATAAATCTACTAGCGTTCTATCACGAATGCCGTTCTCTGATTGGCTACGCTACTCTATCTATTCTGTGATAGATAGTGAGTAGCGTAACAGTGCGCGCTTGTTAACAAAATGACGGCCGTTTCTTGGCGTTTTCGAAGTGTTGAGAAGAGGATTTAGATTGAGTTTTAAACGACTAGTAGATTTATACTAAAACAATTAGATTATTCGCTCTCGATTTCTACCGCGCGATAGTTGATTTGGGCTGCGCCCTCGTCAACTATCACGCGATAGAAATCTCGAGCTCATAATGTAATTGTTAAATAGAACGTGAGTAGCGTAACCAATCAGAGGATGTCATTCGTGATAGAACGCTAGGAGATTTATACTAATTAACAATTATTAGATTATGAGCTCGAGATTTCTATGAGGTGATAGTTGATGAGGCCGAAGGCTGAATCAACTATTGCCTCATAGAAATTGAGAGCGAATAATCTCATTGTTTTAGTAGAATTCTAGCTGAAATTAAGGCAAATAACAGTTTCCAATGATTTTCCCACGCATTATTGAACTTTACCCTTAAACAAAGTTGCACGTATCGAAAAAATTAGTTAAAAATGCTAATGGTTGATGTTCTCTGTTTTAGGTTTTATTGCGATGTCACGCGGTTCTACAAGAGGTTCCATCACTGACGCGCCATAGAAAGTCCACCTCTGCATCAGACAGTTTGACACACATGATCGCTACAATGACTTACTACATAGGAAAGGTAACGCAGTCCACTTGGTACATACACATGTAGCCAATGACTTACTACATAGGAAAGGTAACGCAGTCCACTTGGTACATACACATTTAGCTAATGACTTACTACATAGGAAAGGTAACGTGGTCCACTTGGTACATACACATGTAGCCAATGACTTACTACATAGGAAAGGTAACGTGGTCCACTTGGTACATACACATGTAGCTAATGACTTACTACATAGGAAAGGTAACGCAGTCCAGTTGGTACATACACATGTAGCCAATGACTTACTACATAGGAAGGGTAACGTGGTCCACTTGGTACATACACATGTAGCCAATGACTTACTACATAGGAAAGGTAACGTGGTCCACTTGGTACATACACATGTAGCTAATGACTTACTACATAGGAAAGGTAACGCAGTCCAGTTGGTACATACACATGTAGCCAATGACTTACTACATAGGAAGGGTAACGTGGTCCACTTGGTACATACACATGTAGCCAATGACTTACTACATAGGAAAGGTAACGTGGTCCACTTGGTACATACACATGTAGCTAATGACTTACTACATAGGAAAGGTAACGCAGTTCACTTGGTACATACACATGTAGCCAATGACTTACTACATAGGAAAGGTAACGTGGTCCACTTGGTACATACACATGTAGCTAATGACTTACTACATAGGAAAGGTAACGCAGTCCACTTGGTACATACACATGTAGCCAATGACTTACTACATAGGAAAGGTAACGTGGTCCACTTGGTACATACACATGTAGCTAATGACTTACTACATAGGAAAGGTAACGTGGTCCACTTGGTACATACACATGTAGCCAATGACTTACTACATAGGAAAGGTAACGTGGTCCACTTGGTACATACACATGTAGCCAATGACTTACTACATAGGAAAGGTAACGCAGTCCACTTGGTACATACACATGTAGCCAATGACTTACTACATAGGAAAGGTAACGTGGTCCACTTGGTACGTACACATGTAGCCAATGACTTACTACATAGGAAAGGTAACGTGGTCCACTTGGTACGTACACATGTAGCTAATGACTTACTACATAGGAAAGGTAACGCAGTCCACTTGATACACACGCTTGTAACCAATAGTTTAGTGACATAGATGGGTACACTGATTTAAGGTCTAAAAAAGAGTTTAAAACAGATCTTAAAAACGTTAAACCGCCTTTTGCGTTAATTTTCAAAGGAATGTACTCTCCAAGTCACGGAATGCAAATATACAGCTGTTTCGGGAAAGGTTGTCCAAAAGAAGAGTAAGAGCGTTCGCGACAATGCCGAAAGGTAGTATGGGAGATATTTAATAAAATAAATTCAACTTGTGGTGAACGCCCAGAATCGAAGATGCCACGACCGTCCAGTGCAGACCTACGGTAGCGAGCTATTTGGATGAAAGAGTTCTTAGGATATAGCGTAGATGAAGTGGCAGTACGTGCAGGCTTAAAAATGAAGCTCTCTCTCGCTATCACGCTACCAAAACACGTCCAAACACAAAAGGTTCATTAGCGATGGCCCTGCACGTGCACCACGATTTTCGGTATATTTCTCCGACTTTCTCTGCAAAGCGTGAAAAAATAAGTAAGGTTTAAGTCGTCAGAATCATGCTTTCTCTGTGAATCCTTACACTTTGTTTCTAATTCATGGTCTGGATCAATTGACTGAATTTTGAAACTCACTTATATATCAATGTCAGTAACAAAGCGTGAGCATGTATTTCTAGCTGACGTTTTCGATAGCATTGCCGTCCGGGCATGTTTTCGTTGACTCAAACTGACAGTTTACCATAATGCCTTTCGGCATTGTCGCGTACACTTTTATGCTTCTTTTGCACAACCTTTCCCGAAACAGCTGTATGTATATAGCAAAACGTCAATGTTCATTGCCCCTCAGGGAGGAAACCAGTGATACGTAAACTCTTGGGAAGGGTGCTCATTCGTTAACAGAGTTCTTGTTTAAGAATGAATGTAATGACTCTAGAAAGAGCCTTTTGTCCTTGGTTTTTACGTCATCGTCAAAAATCCACTTATGTCCAGGATTGAACGCAAGTATTGTTTGATTAGTACTTCATATTTGGCAGAGTTATTTGACATTTTCATATTACTTCATATCTGCCAGCCAGAATTGCGTGTGTCTTGGCGACTTTTTACCAATAAGAGCACTTTGTGATACTTACCATGAGGGATTGGAATCTTATTAGCATTCAATCCTGGACATAAGTGCCAGGGTTGTGTTCAGTCTCCCCAAACCTCTAACTTCTTTTACTCTCTCTATGATATATAACTGGCACTTTCTGCAACTCACGTTGTATACGTTTCCTTTGAACTCTTCTTTTGTCGGTCGCTCCTTAGGTTTCTTGAAAACATGACCCAATGTTCTTAGTAGTTTGAAAGCTGTCTTATGCTCTCGTGGTTCAAAATCTGTCTTATTCGCTCCGACACCCCCTTAACATATGGAACACTGATTATCCGGCTAAGCCAGGGGCAAAGAACAGCTGAGCCGATCCAAATTCCACTGATTATCGCTATGTTTTTGTGTTGATGCCGCGTGTAACGTATTCTGAATCGAATTCAATGAGTAAAGTTCATGTGAAGTACGGCGTCTGAATCAGTTTGAAACAGCTGATGGAATTCGGATCGGGTCAGCCCTTCTTTGTGTCAGGCTTAGCCGGGAATAACAGCTGTAGACTGGCTTCGATTCAGACGCTGAACTGCACACGAACCGAATTAAAGACTAGTTTAATTCATTTGTAATGTATCTGAAGACCCGAGCGTCTTCAAAACGGCGGCTAGGCGGGTTTCGCTTGTCAGAGAAGAAGAAGATACATGGTGTCCATATAATTATAGGAATACCATAGTAAAGACTTTCATTGAAGTAAATTACATTTGTAGTACCTGTCGTGTAATACCTATGTAGTGTTGTCTGAAAAGCTTTTCTGTGAACTAAATTAGATCTTACAGATGTGGAAGGAACAAGGAGTAGCTGGAGCGATCATTGAAATCGGAAAGAAAATGTTAAACCTTGAAACTGCTCCAGACAGTGCTGGTACCATGACAACCATGCAAGCAGCCGCTGCCATGGCAACCGCCACTCTGGGGGGACCATCTCCGAGTAAGATCACAAAGAAGAAGCCTGGGGCGAGTAAGAAGCCAAAAGGTGGAGGAGGCAAAGGGGGATTGGGGAAATTGGAGAAAGAGGCCGCTGCCTTCACTGCGGATGCACAGAATGAAGAACTGAAGGCCTTAGAGGCTTACATCTTGAGGCTTAGCCAGCAAGGTGAGCTTTATAAGGAGTTGGGTCTTTTCCAGCTCGCTCAGTACTAGCTTCTCTTTAAGTTAAACACGAGAGGTCTGAGTTTGAAAAGAGTACAAGAATTCTAAATGGATAATTATAGCAGTTCTGACAATTCATACGTCTATTTCGTCCCTGCCAATGGACTCATCAGGCGCCTTTCGGCTAACTCATGAAACAACGCGTCCCGCTAGCTTAAAAATAATGGTGGCAATCTGGCCTTATATCACATAAGTACTGTATTTCCAATTGTGTAATATGCCATACAGACTGAGTTTGTCATTTCATTTTATGCAGACATTAAAAGAGGAGGAAATGTGAATTTAGTATGTTTTTGTAACCTTTTGCTTAATAAGTTACACTCTTAGTTTGAGGTATTGTAGATCTCTAAGCTGCTTATTTCTCTCGTTTTTACCTTGCTGGTGCTCTCTCCTCCGTAGAGGCCTCTTTCGTGCTGCTTTGACCGTAGGCTTGTAATTCGGGGACTGGGGAGAGTGAAAAACGGAAGCACGCGGGAAATGTCGGGAAGGGGAAAGAGAGAAGAGAGGCTTCTTTATGCCCTTCCCTCTTTCCATCGTTCCCCGCGCGCCCTCCCACTTACAATATTCAATGTAATAATAAGTAATAGTAATTGGACCGAGTGGAGTACAATCCAGGGAGTAATCGCGTGAGTAATTTCAAAATCCGACCAGTGCGAAGCGCGAGGCCGATTTGAAATTACGAGCACGATTACTCTCAGAAATGTTCGACACGAGTTCCAGTTACTAATTAATCTTATCTATAACAAATTTCGGAATTAAAATGAATTTTGAGCGAAAACGTCTGTAACGTTTTTCCTAAGTTTGGAAAATTGAACGAAACATTGCGGAGGAAGCCATTAAAGCGCGTGTGATTGACCTGCGAATCACGTGTGTATCCAGTTACAAAAAGCTCAAATCAGACACCTGTAATTTGACACCCACGTGATCGCGCGCCGATTACGTGACAAATAGGCACGCAGTGGACCAATCACGATCGAATATTTTGTTATAGAATAGTCATGATAGTAATAGTAATTGTAACAGTAACGGTGACAGTAATGATAACGAAGCTGTAACAGTAACGGAATTTGTAATATTTAACAGTAATCCTTAGAATGCGATTGTGACGTTCCTTTTAGCTTTAAACCGTGATGAAGAGGAGTTAACTGGCTCTGAGGATCCGTCTGTTCTTCATTCAATTGTGGCGAATCTTCCAGCGCAGCAGGCATACAAAGAAGGTAAGGAAATTTTAGGGGGAGCTTCAAATGGATTTTAGTAATTGTGAGGATAAGAAATCAATCGTTTTTTTCCTTGCACAGGACCTATCAGTTTTAAGCAAAGGAAGTCAAGACCGTGACGAATATATGATCTTAACTAGCAGAGAATTTTTTACGATTTTGTCTCTCCGTTTTCTCCTTCGTTTTAGTTTTGATTGAGAAGATAAATCAAACACTCAAGTATGGTAGACACGATCTTTCGTGTTTTATATAATCGTTGCATATGTTACTAGTTTTATGTTATTATTTCCGCGCTTAGCACCAGTGTCGTGATATTGCTTTTAATTCTGATTGGTTCTTGCTTTATCTATGCGTGTTGTGATTGGCTAGAT
>JAHPZR010013092.1:0-2500 GCA_019787425.1 Platygyra sinensis
TTTTAATCAGCTTTTTATCAGTCTTCCTTTGACTGGATTGAAGCCAAAACTGCACCAGCTATTGAAAATAATATATTGAAGTTGTGCTTCAGAATAGAGTGTACACTTTTTTGGGGTAATGGACTTTTTTCATATGAAAGATAAAATCAAAATCGGTAAAAGCTTCATTTGGCCCCAACCAGATTTCCCGGCTATAGAGGGGATAAGTTTCTAAAAAAACTGAGGTGCTGCGTCGGTGGGGAGTATTACAAGATAACTTGGTTTTATCAACTGGGTTGATAATGTGAATTGACCACCGTAATTAAAAGTTTTTTTAGAATGATGGATTTTACTGCGCGGTTGTGAGGGTGAATTGAATTCTATCATTACTCTCCTTCTGGGACGTTTGTAGTGCTCGGACTGCCGATCAATGATTTGTTGGGCGCGATGATAGCCCCCTTGAACAACACGTTTCTCGAAGAAATTGCACATTTCCTCAAAACTAACGAAAAGGGACAGAAACCTGTGAATAAACCACTGAGGAAGTTTAAGAATAAGAGGTCACTGTGAGAGAAGAGCTAATTTAAAATACCAGTTTATGAACAGTGTGCCAAACACCTCATTCTTTATGAATTTGTGTAGGAATTACACAAATATGTCCTTTTGGTGTAAAAGTGAACGTTATTATTCAAAATATGTGTTCTTCAAGAAAATAAACAAAAGCAAATTGGGCTTGACACGTAAAATTTACTCCAAGTGGAATGCACTCTGCTAATCCATGATTACTACTGGTAATTACACAATAACGCAGCCTCGACTGTCTTCTATTCTGTTGTAAAGCACACAGGAAGCGGCGGGAAACACGAGACGTAGTTGAGTGCTCTATCGCTTCCTAAGTGCTACTGAATGCGAAATACTGCCGGTTGAGTTTGGAAGGAGCTGCAGTTATTTACAGCTTGCAGATTACCCGAACTACCATCAAAGCTGGGAAGACTAAACTGCTCCCACTGGTTCTACAAAGAGTACAGGAGAGAATATCAAAGCAAATAGCTTTCAACTGTATGAAATTGTTGAGGTTCACTTCGTTAAGATGGCTGGAGATCGCTAGAAAGCAAACGAACGATACAACACTCCACGTTAGTGCTGTTTGCCAATCATTTTGCAAATATATAGAACTTCTCATCATAAACAGAGACAGCTCAATTGGCGTTTTCTGTCTTTGTTTTACTTCTTGAGTATAATTTTTGCATTCGTAACAAATATAAGCGTTTAGTAAATTCTCAGCTCCGACTATGGCATTTCTAGCTTTTTAATTGGCTAAAAAACTCCGACTATGAGCCAATAGTCGGAGTTTTACGTCATATGGAAAATAGTGCGCCAAGTTTAAAATTTTTCGCTTTGTAAAATTGTGGAAATAAAAATCGGCGGCAAAACCCGGTTTGAGAATTTACTAAAACAATTATGCAATTCGCCCTTGTTGGATATGAAGTGATTATAACCAACTCACGCTACGCGCTCGTTGGTTATTTTATCACTTCATATCCAACGCGGGCTCATGGAATAATTGTTATTTAACCTTTTAAAATGTTGTTGTCAGAATCTCGTTATTTCAGTGCAGTTATAACACTTAGTGACTACTGTTCATGGTCTCCGTTCAGCCATATTTAATGCACGCAAAAAACTCGTTTCCACTGCGTTCGACTGAGTCACAGAGGACGTTTAATTTAGGTCATATTTGTCAAAAATCCGAAGCAAAAATTGGAAAAACAGCTTACCATTAACTCGTACATCTGTTCTATAATAAAGCACGCCGTTTCAGCCAATCAGAGCCCGCGTTATATAACATATTTCAAATACTGCGTTCCAGCGCTGAATTGACTTGATTGATAAATATATATAATTTTTAAATTTTACCTTTCAGTGGTCCATCACTTTGCATTTCACGAACTAGAAAGCCTTGAACTTCCTTCACAAACTGAAGAAAGTCTGGTAGTTTTCGAACTATGCCATCTGGTTCCCATTGTCCGCTGCTGAATGCCTGGTTCCACTCATCACAATGTAAATGGAGGTCAATCTGCATACAAAGTAGACGATATAAGAGATTAAGAGAACGAGAAATGCTGTGGGAATACGAGCCGCAGACGAGTGTTTCCACAGATTTATTGAGTTCTCTCAAACTTTTACGAGTGTTTCTATAACTCATAGAAACACGAAAACATATTCTCTATTTCTTTTAGAAAACACCGCGCCAAAAAGAAGGAAAAGAACTTGTTAACTTTGATTATCAAAATGTAAATTCTCTTTGCTCGCGCCATCATTACGTTAACAGCTCATGCTAGTTTTGTGTTTCTATCGAGTTATAGAAACAGGATGCTAACCAATCAGCGCGCGTTTTTTCTTAGGACTGTTTTCTAAACGGACATATCAAACACGAGAGACAGTGTTTCATCGGGATATCAGCAAACACCGAGAAGATAGCTGAAAATACGACGCGCAGCGGAGTATTTTTAACAAAATTCGA
>JAHPZR010013093.1:0-11556 GCA_019787425.1 Platygyra sinensis
TCTATCGAGGAAACTGGACCATCATATCCAAATCTTATTTATCATAAACAACTAGCGCTGGGTGGCGTCAATTTGTAAAAATCTCTTGCATACATACAGACTTAATTGTACAGCTCCTTTTGCGGGCAAATCCGCTATATATATATAAATTGAGAAGGGACATTAAGATTGCAAGAATTAAGATAGGACTATTTACAAATTCAAAACTATCGTTTGGTCCTCAGAACATGTAAAGGTTTTACTGACTGCATTCTTTTGGCTTTTGTAGCTCCTCCAGAGATTCTAGCGCGCGGAGATTTTGCCAAAGAAGCTTATAATAATGCCCTGGCTGAAGGCAATGCGTGTGTCAAGAGGGTACCATTGATGTTGATTGGACAAGACAGGTCAGGGAAAACCAGCTTAAAGAAGTCATTGAAAGGGATAGTCTTTGACCCAGATGAAGATAGCACTGTCGGAATTGATGTAGATCGATATCATTTCGAAGTCACCATTGAAACCTGGATGACAGGGAAGAAAGATGAAGAGTCAACTACTGATGCAGAGGTCATTTCTTTTGAGCATAACGCGGCACGGTTGGTTGCTGAGAGACTAATGGAAGTAGGCAACGTTATTAGTAGTGAAAGGGCAGCTGATGTTGATTCAGAAAACTATGGATTAGAGATAACAGAAATCCCGACTGAAACCCAAATCCGCGAGTCATCAACAGGTTCAGAACCAATTTATTCACAGAAGCCTGATCCACCTGTAAAGGAAGTACCCAATTCAACAGAACTGAGTCCCGAAGGCGATGATCTTTCCATGACACAAGTACAAATGCCGCATTTTAAAGAGATTTCTGTTATAACTGAAACGCTACTTAAAGATGGAATGGCAGAAAACAGCAGCGACATCCACTCAATTATGTGGGATTTTGCAGGACAGTCGGTTTACTATGCGACACACCCACTATTTCTCACGGCAAGAGCAATCTATTTGTTGACCTATGACCTCAGCCAAAATCCGCATGACATAGCCAGACCTGTCGTGAAGCAAGGAGTGTATAAGGAGTTTCAAGATAACTTCAATCAAAAAACCAATTTAGATTATTTAGATTTCTGGTTGGCTTCTGTGGCTTCCCTAGCCACTCAGGACAAACTTCATAACGCTATAGACCTTGAATCCGAGGTGTTGCCAAAGCAACTTCCAGCGGTTTTCTTAGTGTGCACTCATGCTGATCAACCCCATAACGGTTGTGATCCAGTTAAACTCGCCACAGAGATATTTGGGACGCTAAAAGATAAGCCATATGGTGAGCAGTTGTTTGACGTGTTTGTTGTTGATAACACAAAGTCTGGCAGTGGATCAGAATGTCAAGAAGTTATGCGCTTGCGAGAAAAAGTACTTGCTGCTACCAAGCAGTTACCGCACGTAAATGAAGTTATTCCAATCAAATGGTTACAATACGAGAAAGCTCTTGAAATGCTAAAGAATAACGGACACAAATGGATCTCTCTTGCGCAAGCGAAACACGTTATGTCCAAAGTATGTAGCATTAACAGGGATGACGAGATGCAAACATTGTTGAACTTTTTGCATGACCTGCGACTTTTAATTCACTTTGACGACACTAAAGAGCTGAATGATGTGGTGGTCTTGGATCCTCAATGGCTGATTGACGTGTTCAAGGAAATAATTACGGTCCGGCCCTATTCTTCGAAAGACAGGCGATTCGTTGATCTATGGCGTAAACTTGAGAGATACGGAATTCTAGAAGAGAAGCTTCTGAAACATGTTTGGAGTTCTTTGATTACACGCAGAGAAACGTCCGAATGTCTCATTGCAATAATGGAAAAATTCAGCTTACTCTGCCCCTTGCCCTGGCATGCAGATGGTTCGAGCAGCAAGCAATATCTGGTGCCATCTATGTTGAAGTCACATCCGCCAAACGCGATCAGACATCTGGTTGCATCTGCACAAATTCCATCTCTTTTTCTTAAATTTGAAACTGGCCAGGTTCCTGCAGGCTATTTTCCCCGTCTTGTTTTAGAGTTCTTTCAGTGGTGTACTGACAAACTTCCGCGACAAGAACCTCCACAACTTCCAGACCTCTTCAACGGTTTTGCGAGATTTTACATCCTTCCCGAAAAAGGTCACTCAGTGGTCCTACTTTGCCACTCTTTGTCCATCGAGCTTCTCCTAACCAGTAATGAAACTTTTGACACTTCTGATGGAAACTTGGCTTGTGCTGTTCGTAACAAGCTTGCTTCGATGATTGAATGCATGCAAAACAAGTTCTTTTGGGTTAAGAACGTTGCATGCACGCTGAATTTCTTATGCCCAGTTTGTTGTCGTGGACGTGAAGTCAGCTACTGCCGAACTCACCATGAAGAAGGCTGCAAACAAGAAGAATGTCTTCACTTTTTTCCAGCTTCTAAACTAGCCACTGGTGAACAACAGGTCTTCTGTAACAGATCCGCCGCCGCCTTTGCACAAAATAACCTAGTCTCGGTCGCACGTTTTGCGACTTGGTTTCAATCTGAGCATGGCAAGGTGAGAAAGGGTGTTTAAGTTGTGCATCAAGTAAAAGGTTCTGATGTTTTTTTACCTGGTATAAGTATTAAACCGGATAAGGGGAAAGAGTGGTACGCAAATACCTGTACGATTTGTCAAGTAAGAGCTATAAACGTAATCCTCCAATTCTCTTCAACTGAGTTAACGATGACCTTTTAATTTTTTTATGTGCCTTTTCAAATGATATCAAACAATATTCAATCAGCGTTGAACATCTTTATGATATGACAGGCGACCATAACTGCAACATCTTCTCAAGATATGTTGATGAAAAAAGGAGTTGAGTGACCACCATTCTCGATCGATTAGGATTTCACACTTCGTAAAGGGATAGGATAGGGATCTAGAAGCACTTTAAGTTTTCTCCGATTTTTTCTTTGTCCCAGGCTGGTGTCACGAGGATCAATTCATCTTTCACATTTCCATGATTACCGAGCTCAAAATTATCCAGCTTTATTCACTTATCCCTGGACGCCTGTCACATATGAACTCAGTTACATGACTTTGCTCTCCATCTCGTAGCTCTGTGGATGGAGCGCCCGCCCAGTGTTTGGGAGGTCATGGGTTCGATTCATGTCAGGGACTCAAATGTTTTCTTTGTCCCACGCTCGTGTCATGTTGATCAATTCCCCTTTCAGCAAGCGTATAAACTGAAAGTTCATTCTCTTTTTATTTATCAAAAGCAGGAATTGTCGTCGGATGAACATGATGGAGGACTTCTCACTTCTGAGCCAGGTCTGCTCCCTTTCTTTCAGTCGGTTTACTTCTGTGTTTAATGCGTTAGTTTTGAATCTTTTATTTGATGTGATCTACCCCTACATAATATTATCATGCCAGCGAATGACATACAGCTCAGATCCTTTTCTGAAACGTTTCTGATTTGTTTAAATCTGAACTAGATGAGTTGCCAGAAAGATCACCTGCCATACCTTGTAACGTACTGGAATCTCTTCAGCCTGTTAACCAATTGGAAGCTGGAATAGCCGATGAAAGTGCTGGGGAGCTTCTTCCTTTTTTGCGTGGTGGGATTTTGTCTTATTTCTTCTTAATATTTCTCAAGATATTCACTGTCTTTCGTGTCCTAAAATGCTATTCATTCTTTTGCCCGAAAGAAAAATTAAGGTTACTCCAAACCTTAGCGGGGCTACTTTTGCCAAATTTTCTTTTCTTACAACGAAATTAAAGTTTGACCTTTTTCATTTTTCCAAAAAAAGTAAAATAAAATATTAAAACATGTGCGAGTTATTGGGAGAAAGAGATTTTTATGGAAAAGTTTATACACCACCAAGATGTCATAATCCCCAAAAAAGACTTATCAGTGAACTCTCTCGTGGCACACAACTTGATCCAGAGATCCTATATAAAATAATTTCAATTTTAGTTTTCATGTCGGTCAAGACTGCTTACTTGAAATCACGCTTCTGCAATTGCTCCTTAGTTTCTCTTTATTTTGTTGCATATCGCTCTCCTTCTGTTTTGCTCATTATTGTTGGCCACGTTCTTTTTGAGTTGGCATATCCCTCTGGGAAGGTGTGACATGTTTGTAAATCTTTAGAAGGTGAAAACTCCCACTCAGTTTTCAAGAGAATCCCCAGTGATGTGAAGTATATGAAATAATTCATATTTGAACTGCGGTTGTAGATGCAAGTGAAGAATGATCATCGCAGTTAATTTTCCAATTTAAGCAATTGGAAAGAAGAAGCCTGAAAAAAAAATAATCAGGGCTTCAACGGGATTCGAACCCGTGACCTCCGCGATACCGGTGCGATGCTCTACCAACTGAGCTTGTGTGGCTTCATAGCTCAGTTGGTAGAGCATCGCACCGGTATCGCGGAGGTCACGGGTTCGAATCCCGTTGAAGCCCTGATTATTTTTTTTCAGGCTTCTTCTTTCCAATTGCTTAAAGTGGAAAATTAACTGCGATGATCATTCTTCACTTGCATCTACAACCGCAGTTCAAATATGAATTATTTCATATACTTCACATCATTTCATTCCTTACGGGTGATATGAACTCAATAAATTGACCTCGCTCCCAATGTGTGGCTTCATAGCTCAGTCGGTAGAGCATCGCACCGGTATCGCCGAGGTCACGGGTTCGAATCCCGTTGAAGCTCTGATTTTTTTCAGGCTTCTTCTTTCCAATTGCTTAAATTAGAAAATTAACTGCGATGATCATTCTTCACTAGAATCCCCAGTCTTTAAATGAATTCATAGGGTATGTAGAATCGACGGTGTTCCGTGAAATTTGGCCAGAACATTCACTGATAGATAAGGAACAAAAGGGCGTCTGCGAATTATTTTATTCGAGAGAAAATGATGTCCCATCATTTTCTCTTGTTTTATTTTAATGTTACTGTTGGGGTGTCTTCGGGAAAATGCTTTCTTTACACGATGTATATCAGTGGCACACTCGACTATCGCCTCGTGTGCCACATTTTGACGTCATCTGTGATCTCTTACTGAACAGACGCACAACAACATGGAATCTATTTGTTTAATAGTTTGTGGAGGTTTCCTTGAAAAGAGCGCGCTTGCGGAATTTTCTCTAGAGGACACCCGCAAAGGTTTGGAGTAACCCTTAAGAAGTATCTTTTTCAAACGCCTGTGTCGTTTTCACCAGATGATTCTTTAAATGTTTCCTTTTTATGCATTTTAAATCCACAGATCACTGCGACACATCCCTTGCATTACCTTGCGAAGTACTTACAACTCTTCAAACACAGTTGTGCAATCCCGAAAATGTAGTAGATAAATTACTACAGGATCTGCAGCTGGAGCAAGAGTCACTGGAACAGCCAGAGCCTGAGACCATGAAGTGGATCCGTTGCCTTGCAAGAAATGCAAACAATTTAAACAGGCTGGATGTGGTTGAACGTTTGAGACAGATTACACCTGCAGGGACCACTGGTGGGTGTGACACTGGCATTGTAGATAATGATGATGATGATGACGATGACGATGACGATGAAGTTGACGGTGACAGTGACGGCGGCGGCGGCGGTGGTGATAATAATGACGATGACGATTGACAGTTGATGGCGATTGACAATTATTTTGAATGTTCCTCCCTGATAGGTTTTGTTTTCGCACATGTTATGATTTTGTTTTTTCAAAAAAATCGCGCAGTCTTTTTAAAAATTTTTTACATGTCAAGAAACGTGTCACATTGCAATATTTCAGTTAAGGAAATTATCATCCCCTTCCTAAAAGAAGCCCAAAAAAAAGACACGAAAAAAGCAAAACGACACCATAGAATTATTAAACATTGGGCAAAAATATAAAAGCACAATTATAAACACAGGTCTAAACCCAAACTCAAACCCAAGGTCATACGTAAAGACATAAGCGCGGCACATAAACAGTTAGAAAACAAAACCTATCAGGGAGGAACATTCAAAATAATTGTCAATCGCCATCAACTGTCAATCGTCATCGTCATTATTATCACCACCGCCGCCGCCGCCGTCACTGTCACCGTCAACTTCATCGTCATCGTCATCGTCATCATCATCATCATTATCTACAATGCCAGTGTCACACCCACCAGTGGTCCCTGCAGGTGTAATCTGTCTCAAACGTTCAACCACATCCAGCCTGTTTAAATTGTTTGCATTTCTTGCAAGGCAACGGATCCACTTCATGGTCTCAGGCTCTGGCTGTTCCAGTGACTCTTGCTCCAGCTGCAGATCCTGTAGTAATTTATCTACTACATTTTCGGGATTGCACAACTGTGTTTGAAGAGTTGTAAGTACTTCGCAAGGTAATGCAAGGGATGTGTCGCAGTGATCTGTGGATTTAAAATGCATAAAAAGGAAACATTTAAAGAATCATCTGGTGAAAACGACACAGGCGTTTGAAAAAGATACTTCTTAAGGGTTACTCCAAACCTTTGCGGGTGTCCTCTAGAGAAAATTCCGCAAGCGCGCTCTTTTCAAGGAAACCTCCACAAACTATTAAACAAATAGATTCCATGTTGTTGTGCGTCTGTTCAGTAAGAGATCACAGATGACGTCAAAATGTGGCACACGAGGCGATAGTCGAGTGTGCCACTGATATACATCGTGTAAAGAAAGCATTTTCCCGAAGACACCCCAACAGTAACATTAAAATAAAACAAGAGAAAATGATGGGACATCATTTTCTCTCGAATAAAATAATTCGCAGACGCCCTTTTGTTCCTTATCTATCAGTGAATGTTCTGGCCAAATTTCACGGAACACCGTCGATTCTACATACCCTATGAATTCATTTAAAGACTGGGGATTCTAGTGAAGAATGATCATCGCAGTTAATTTTCTAATTTAAGCAATTGGAAAGAAGAAGCCTGAAAAAAATCAGAGCTTCAACGGGATTCGAACCCGTGACCTCGGCGATACCGGTGCGATGCTCTACCGACTGAGCTATGAAGCCACACATTGGGAGCGAGGTCAATTTATTGAGTTCATATCACCCGTAAGGAATGAAATGATGTGAAGTATATGAAATAATTCATATTTGAACTGCGGTTGTAGATGCAAGTGAAGAATGATCATCGCAGTTAATTTTCCACTTTAAGCAATTGGAAAGAAGAAGCCTGAAAAAAAATAATCAGGGCTTCAACGGGATTCGAACCCGTGACCTCCGCGATACCGGTGCGATGCTCTACCAACTGAGCTATGAAGCCACACAAGCTCAGTTGGTAGAGCATCGCACCGGTATCGCGGAGGTCACGGGTTCGAATCCCGTTGAAGCCCTGATTATTTTTTTTTCAGGCTTCTTCTTTCCAATTGCTTAAATTGGAAAATTAACTGCGATGATCATTCTTCACTTGCATCTACAACCGCAGTTCAAATATGAATTATTTCATATACTTCACATCACTGGGGATTCTCTTGAAAACTGAGTGGGAGTTTTCACCTTCTAAAGATTTACAAACATGTCACACCTTCCCAGAGGGATATGCCAACTCAAAAAGAACGTGGCCAACAATAATGAGCAAAACAGAAGGAGAGCGATATGCAACAAAATAAAGAGAAACTAAGGAGCAATTGCAGAAGCGTGATTTCAAGTAAGCAGTCTTGACCGACATGAAAACTAAAATTGAAATTATTTTATATAGGATCTCTGGATCAAGTTGTGTGCCACGAGAGAGTTCACTGATAAGTCTTTTTTGGGGATTATGACATCTTGGTGGTGTATAAACTTTTCCATAAAAATCTCTTTCTCCCAATAACTCGCACATGTTTTAATATTTTATTTTACTTTTTTTGGAAAAATGAAAAAGGTCAAACTTTAATTTCGTTGTAAGAAAAGAAAATTTGGCAAAAGTAGCCCCGCTAAGGTTTGGAGTAACCTTAATTTTTCTTTCGGGCAAAAGAATGAATAGCATTTTAGGACACGAAAGACAGTGAATATCTTGAGAAATATTAAGAAGAAATAAGACAAAATCCCACCACGCAAAAAAGGAAGAAGCTCCCCAGCACTTTCATCGGCTATTCCAGCTTCCAATTGGTTAACAGGCTGAAGAGATTCCAGTACGTTACAAGGTATGGCAGGTGATCTTTCTGGCAACTCATCTAGTTCAGATTTAAACAAATCAGAAACGTTTCAGAAAAGGATCTGAGCTGTATGTCATTCGCTGGCATGATAATATTATGTAGGGGTAGATCACATCAAATAAAAGATTCAAAACTAACGCATTAAACACAGAAGTAAACCGACTGAAAGAAAGGGAGCAGACCTGGCTCAGAAGTGAGAAGTCCTCCATCATGTTCATCCGACGACAATTCCTGCTTTTGATAAATAAAAAGAGAATGAACTTTCAGTTTATACGCTTGCTGAAAGGGGAATTGATCAACATGACACGAGCGTGGGACAAAGAAAACATTTGAGTCCCTGACATGAATCGAACCCATGACCTCCCAAACACTGGGCGGGCGCTCCATCCACAGAGCTACGAGATGGAGAGCAAAGTCATGTAACTGAGTTCATATGTGACAGGCGTCCAGGGATAAGTGAATAAAGCTGGATAATTTTGAGCTCGGTAATCATGGAAATGTGAAAGATGAATTGATCCTCGTGACACCAGCCTGGGACAAAGAAAAAATCGGAGAAAACTTAAAGTGCTTCTAGATCCCTATCCTATCCCTTTACGAAGTGTGAAATCCTAATCGATCGAGAATGGTGGTCACTCAACTCCTTTTTTCATCAACATATCTTGAGAAGATGTTGCAGTTATGGTCGCCTGTCATATCATAAAGATGTTCAACGCTGATTGAATATTGTTTGATATCATTTGAAAAGGCACATAAAAAAATTAAAAGGTCATCGTTAACTCAGTTGAAGAGAATTGGAGGATTACGTTTATAGCTCTTACTTGACAAATCGTACAGGTATTTGCGTACCACTCTTTCCCCTTATCCGGTTTAATACTTATACCAGGTAAAAAAACATCAGAACCTTTTACTTGATGCACAACTTAAACACCCTTTCTCACCTTGCCATGCTCAGATTGAAACCAAGTCGCAAAACGTGCGACCGAGACTAGGTTATTTTGTGCAAAGGCGGCGGCGGATCTGTTACAGAAGACCTGTTGTTCACCAGTGGCTAGTTTAGAAGCTGGAAAAAAGTGAAGACATTCTTCTTGTTTGCAGCCTTCTTCATGGTGAGTTCGGCAGTAGCTGACTTCACGTCCACGACAACAAACTGGGCATAAGAAATTCAGCGTGCATGCAACGTTCTTAACCCAAAAGAACTTGTTTTGCATGCATTCAATCATCGAAGCAAGCTTGTTACGAACAGCACAAGCCAAGTTTCCATCAGAAGTGTCAAAAGTTTCATTACTGGTTAGGAGAAGCTCGATGGACAAAGAGTGGCAAAGTAGGACCACTGAGTGACCTTTTTCGGGAAGGATGTAAAATCTCGCAAAACCGTTGAAGAGGTCTGGAAGTTGTGGAGGTTCTTGTCGCGGAAGTTTGTCAGTACACCACTGAAAGAACTCTAAAACAAGACGGGGAAAATAGCCTGCAGGAACCTGGCCAGTTTCAAATTTAAGAAAAAGAGATGGAATTTGTGCAGATGCAACCAGATGTCTGATCGCGTTTGGCGGATGTGACTTCAACATAGATGGCACCAGATATTGCTTGCTGCTCGAACCATCTGCATGCCAGGGCAAGGGGCAGAGTAAGCTGAATTTTTCCATTATTGCAATGAGACATTCGGACGTTTCTCTGCGTGTAATCAAAGAACTCCAAACATGTTTCAGAAGCTTCTCTTCTAGAATTCCGTATCTCTCAAGTTTACGCCATAGATCAACGAATCGCCTGTCTTTCGAAGAATAGGGCCGGACCGTAATTATTTCCTTGAACACGTCAATCAGCCATTGAGGATCCAAGACCACCACATCATTCAGCTCTTTAGTGTCGTCAAAGTGAATTAAAAGTCGCAGGTCATGCAAAAAGTTCAACAATGTTTGCATCTCGTCATCCCTGTTAATGCTACATACTTTGGACATAACGTGTTTCGCTTGCGCAAGAGAGATCCATTTGTGTCCGTTATTCTTTAGCATTTCAAGAGCTTTCTCGTATTGTAACCATTTGATTGGAATAACTTCATTTACGTGCGGTAACTGCTTGGTAGCAGCAAGTACTTTTTCTCGCAAGCGCATAACTTCTTGACATTCTGATCCACTGCCAGACTTTGTGTTATCAACAACAAACACGTCAAACAACTGCTCACCATATGGCTTATCTTTTAGCGTCCCAAATATCTCTGTGGCGAGTTTAACTGGATCACAACCGTTATGGGGTTGATCAGCATGAGTGCACACTAAGAAAACCGCTGGAAGTTGCTTTGGCAACACCTCGGATTCAAGGTCTATAGCGTTATGAAGTTTGTCCTGAGTGGCTAGGGAAGCCACAGAAGCCAACCAGAAATCTAAATAATCTAAATTGGTTTTTTGATTGAAGTTATCTTGAAACTCCTTATACACTCCTTGCTTCACGACAGGTCTGGCTATGTCATGCGGATTTTGGCTGAGGTCATAGGTCAACAAATAGATTGCTCTTGCCGTGAGAAATAGTGGGTGTGTCGCATAGTAAACCGACTGTCCTGCAAAATCCCACATAATTGAGTGGATGTCGCTGCTGTTTTCTGCCATTCCATCTTTAAGTAGCGTTTCAGTTATAACAGAAATCTCTTTAAAATGCGGCATTTGTACTTGTGTCATGGAAAGATCATCGCCTTCGGGACTCAGTTCTGTTGAATTGGGTACTTCCTTTACAGGTGGATCAGGCTTCTGTGAATAAATTGGTTCTGAACCTGTTGATGACTCGCGGATTTGGGTTTCAGTCGGGATTTCTGTTATCTCTAATCCATAGTTTTCTGAATCAACATCAGCTGCCCTTTCACTACTAATAACGTTGCCTACTTCCATTAGTCTCTCAGCAACCAACCGTGCCGCGTTATGCTCAAAAGAAATGACCTCTGCATCAGTAGTTGACTCTTCATCTTTCTTCCCTGTCATCCAGGTTTCAATGGTGACTTCGAAATGATATCGATCTACATCAATTCCGACAGTGCTATCTTCATCTGGGTCAAAGACTATCCCTTTCAATGACTTCTTTAAGCTGGTTTTCCCTGACCTGTCTTGTCCAATCAACATCAATGGTACCCTCTTGACACACGCATTGCCTTCAGCCAGGGCATTATTATAAGCTTCTTTGGCAAAATCTCCGCGCGCTAGAATCTCTGGAGGAGCTACAAAAGCCAAAAGAATGCAGTCAGTAAAACCTTTACATGTTCTGAGGACCAAACGATAGTTTTGAATTTGTAAATAGTCCTATCTTAATTCTTGCAATCTTAATGTCCCTTCTCAATTTATATATATATAGCGGATTTGCCCGCAAAAGGAGCTGTACAATTAAGTCTGTATGTATGCAAGAGATTTTTACAAATTGACGCCACCCAGCGCTAGTTGTTTATGATAAATAAGATTTGGATATGATGGTCCAGTTTCCTCGATAG
>JAHPZR010013094.1:5000-7500 GCA_019787425.1 Platygyra sinensis
CTGCTATCTTGCAGTGAGGTTCTGGTTTTGGAGTTATATAACTGAGGTCAGGGGCTCGTGTCTCGAAAGGCCCGGAAAGTTTTCGGGCCCGCACCGAAAACTATTTTTAGTTAATTGGTATTTAAGACACAGAGTTGTATACGCCTGAAACTTCTTATATGAGTGGAACCGTCCTGTTCACATTAAGAACATGTGAATAAAACAGTCTGTTATCACAAGGTTTGAGATGTTCCTTAGAGCTTTTCGGGTGGGAAAACGTTTCGGGACCTTCAAGAAACGGCCTTTGGTTTTTATAGTATTGTCCCAAAATTTTTTATCGTCTTGATATCAATTTTGATAAAAGTCAGAGATAACGCAGATTACTTGAATTTGCTCATCACACAGTCTGAACAAAACCAAAAATAGTCAAAAGTAAAACTCACCTTTGCCGTATCGCTTGTTTTTCTGTCGTCAGGACGCTTGTCAAACTGTTTTGAGACCATTTTACTCAGGGCAAGGTTTAACAAGTTAAGGCCGCTTCCTCCGTGTTGATATTCGCTGTCCATGTAACTTACTGTTTCATCCGCGCTTCCAAAACAACTCATTTGCCGCGACGTAGCGTACTTTGCCACAGCAAACTTTAAGTCAGATTCCACATCGCTGAGTTTAGTCATCATTTTTTTCAATACGGTTTTTATGTTTCCGACTGTGCTCGAGGAAATACCTTGACTGTCTTGAAACAGAAAAATCACATCCGTCTTGTCCATGCAAAAGTAACCGCCTATAATCAGACAAAATTAACTTTGGTTTCAGTTGTTTTCCACTGCAGATCTGGTGGGCAATCACAATGTATTCTTAAATTCACTGTTGATCAACTATCAATTAAGGCGTTGTCTCTGGTATGTTATTTCAATGGGCGCTGGATCCGATGTGATGCAGAGTCATCTTGTCGCCATCTACCTGATGTATCTATAACAATTTAAGCCTTATATTTGTTCTTCTTGTTGTTTTTGTTTGTCTTTTTTTGCCAAGTTTTTGCTTAGGTAAGGAAGCCCAGGAAAGCCAATAAGGCTTATTTAGGGCTTTTAAAAAGGAGTGAGAATTTCTTTACATTTGCTCCACAGTAGGGCAAACGGAAAGAAAAATGTATTCAACTTGTTTCATTGGTTTCCAAATGAAAGATGCAACTGCAAAGTATTATTTGGCACGATATCTTTGAACTTCATGCATAGCATTGTATTGTATGCTATTGTATTGCGTCGTTCTTAATTGTACTGTATTGTTAATCTATTGTTATGTGGATATAATACAATACAATACAATGCTGTGCATAAATTTGTCGGGTTATTGTACAACCCTCTTAGAAACCGTCAGGATCTGGGTAACGACAAATTTCACCCTCAAACTGATTTGAAATTTAGAAAATAGGCCGGAAAATCACCACGAATACAAGAGTTAAAAGGCATCGTCACTGAACCAGATGACGCCATCAAAGCCGATTTTTCTGCTTACCTTGACAAGCTCCCAGATCTTCTGGCAAAGCAAATAAAGGGATTCGCTTGTTATTTTGGTAAGAAGCCGTCCTTTAATTTATTTGTTCAGGTGGAACTAGAACTGGCAAGTAAATCACACTGGTTTTCATGAGTTCGTTTCTCCCAGTACAGGCGGGGGAAGAGTATCAGCAATTTACGAACACTCCTTGATATTGTTAGAGGCGATTTTCCGGCCTATTTTCTAAATTTCAAATCAGTTTGAGGGTGAAATTTGTCGTTACCCAGATCCTGACGGTTTCTAAGAGGGTTGTACAATAACCCGACAAATTTATGCACAGCATTGTATTGTATTGTATTATATCCACATAACAATAGATTAACAATACAGTACAATTAAGAACGACGCAATACAATAGCATACAATACAATGCTATGCATGAAGTTCAAAGATATCGTGCCAAATAATACTTTGCAGTTGCATCTTTCATTTGGAAACCAATGAAACAAGTTGAATACATTTTTCTTTCCGTTTGCCCTACTGTGGAGCAAATGTAAAGAAATTCTCACTCCTTTTTAAAAGCCCTAAATAAGCCTTATTGGCTTTCCTGGGCTTCCTTACCTAAGCAAAACTTGGCAAAAAAAGACAAACAAAAACAACAAGAAGAACAAATATAAGGCTTAAATTGTTATAGATACATCAGGTAGATGGCGACAAGATGACTCTGCATCACATCGGATCCAGCGCCCATTGAAATAACATACCAGAGACAACGCCTTAATTGATAGTTGATCAACAGTGAATTTAAGAATACATTGTGATTGCCCACCAGATCTGCAGTGGAAAACAACTGAAACCAAAGTTAATTTTGTCTGATTATAGGCGGTTACTTTTGCATGGACAAGACGGATGTGATTTTTCTGTTTCAAGACAGTCAAGGTATTTCCTCGAGCACAGTCGGAAACATAAAAACCGTATTGAAAAAAATGATGACTAAACTCAGCGATGTGGAATCTGACTTAAAGTTTGC
>JAHPZR010013098.1:0-14210 GCA_019787425.1 Platygyra sinensis
AAAGGGTGGTCCAAAAGAGAATTTCACGATGGTTGGGGGTGGGTCATTGAGTGTTTTGTAAAGAATCACACTCGCTACAATAGGTCCTTTGCAGGATCCAGTCAATTGGTACGGAATAAATTACAGTGGGACGCAAATGACGCAGTGGGACTTTCAAAACAAAGGAAAGTCACGCTGGACTGGTAAGAGTTCCTTTGTTCTGGAAGTCCCACTGCGTCATTTGCGTCCCATTGTAATTTATTCCGTACCATGTGACCGGATCCTGCAAAGGGCCTATTCATGTGGAAGATCTAAATAAATTCTAATGTATCACTAGCCTGCAAACAGGCTCTCCGTATGGGTTTATTATTCTTAGATTTGCTTTCGAACGGCGCGAGGGCCCGTTCGAAAGCAATTCTCGGAATAGCCCAAGCAATTCTCGGAATAACCCATGCGGAGAGCCTGTTTGTAGGCTAATGTAACACTGGACATAAAATGTAACCGACAACTGGATGTCACATGTAGCAATCCAACCTAAGTATGGAGAATCAGAGATGTGGACACTAAATACCAATAAAATAAACATACACCCTATTGAGAAGGCATCCATGCTTCCTTTTCTTTATAATATAACTGTGTGGGAACTTTTACTACCTGAAGCGTGGACAGCTAGAAATCATTATTGGTTTCAATAATGGTTTATTGAATTCATTATTCAATTTAAAGAAATCAATTTTTTTTCCAATTTTCAAATCAAAAACAGTTTGAAAATTCGTTTTTTAATTGAATTACTATTTTTTGTTTAATGACTTCAATTTAAAAAAAAATACCATTTTTTTAAACTGGTTTTGATTTGAATATTGGAAAACTTATTTTTTCAATAATCGATTAATGAAATCAATAGTGATCTCTAGTGTTCACGCTTCAAGTAGTTTGCCTGTAATATGGAGCTATTAAGCTATAGAAGTATAGATCGAAGGGGGTTGGGGGTGGGTCACCTCTTTTATAAAAGTATATGGGGGTCAGAATTAACTAATGGGCTTAAAGGGGTGGGTCACGTTTTTTTCTTTCATGCTAAAACAGATCAAAAAAATTCCCCACTCCCGCCTATGATAGAACAGGTATTCCTTTCATATTTTACATAACTAGACAGATTCAACACAGTTAACATTAACTTATATTTTAATAGTTTAAGCTTAAATCAATACATTGGCAGAAAATACACCGAATGCAAATATGGCGGACCACTCGGCCAGCGCCCGGGACGAGTCGAATGAAAGCGAGGCTAGTTGGGCTTTGATGTTTTGTTTTGACAATGCTTTAACTAGAAAGTCTTGCTTCGTTGTCGATTTGGTCCCTTTGTTTCGCCTTCCATACGCGTTTTTGTGTTCCTGAATGCCACCGCAACAGAGTGGAATCTTCCACAGCAGAGACAGTGTTCCTTTTTTCAGTGTTCTCGTTCGCCTCTGAGGGGAAACCAAAGAGACTGGGGCAAGGAGTTCACATTCGCCGAAGGAACTGTTTAATTTCAGGTTGGAATCGATCTTAGAAAATGTGTAAGCGATCGCATTTAGCTCCAAGTTGTTGTCATTTGGCTCAATGCTTTCACTGGTTTTAGCGGGCAGTTGAAGTTCATTCGCTTGGTTATTGTACCGTAGTATTTACATGTATATTTACTTCGTGCGATTCCGTGCATGCGAGTGGACGCGAACGCAAATAACTTCTTCCTTTGAGACAGGATATCATTCAAGAAGAGCTTTTTTTAACTTGGGGAGGGTATTGGCCATGTTAACCGTGTTGGAACACCACCAGACACCACATAAGCTCGTCATTTAAACTATTTTTCTGAGATCTATCCTGAAATGTAGGAAACAAACTTTAGTTCCCGTGGCGATCGTGAACTCCTTTTCTCCGTCTCAACGAATGCCATTGATCCACTATTTTCCCTTAGAGGTGTAAGGTGGAAGATTTCTATCCCCTCTCGTCGCATTCAGAAACACAGCAACTCGTAGGCACAGCGAAATAAAACAACAGATCGACCACAAAGCAAGAGTTTTCTGGAGAAGCATTTTCAAAACAAAACATCAAAGCCCAACTAACCTCGCTTTCATGTAGCTCGTCCCGGGCGATGACCGAGTGGCCCGCCATATTTGCATTTTGTGTATTAGCTACAACAAGATATGTAGCTTTCTCAAATTCAGCTTTTTATCTTTGCTAATTATGTCAAAAGCCAACTGGTTAGGCAACCAGCAGCTAGCAATGTTAACATGATTAATGCGCCTCTAACACTGCTTCCGAGTTCAGTTCAACTAGCACATCGAGGCATGGGTACATGTTTCAAATTATTTCATAATGTTACTTGTTTGTGTTTAAATAACCATCCTTGATATAACTGCTGAGACAAAAAAATCTAACAAGAGCTAGCTACTTTTCTATTTTTCCTCCTCCTCCTTCTTAATGATGTTTTTTTTTCTCTCTTGTTTTATCTAAAAATTACTTCTTGTGTATTACCAACATTTTAAACATCATTAAACGGATATGGGTTAACAAGTGGAAAAGTACAAGGTTTATAATTCTTTTTTTGTTTCTAGAATTTAACTAAAGATGGTTATCGGCGCAACTCTTAAGTTCTTCTCAACTAGATCTGTGTAGGATTGAAGTCTGGATTACATGCATATATAGTCATTGTTTTTTTTTTCTTTTCTTAAGTTAAATATGGCCTTTTTAAGTTTAAAGTTATCGTCCATGGTGCATTATCCTGTACACCTTTCTGTCACTAGCTTTCTTATCCGCTGTGTTCATCCATGTTAGAGGGCACGTTGTAGTAAGGGCGTGACTCATCATGCTTGTTCAAGTCACAATATGGTACATCCCTCGTCATAATCACCTCCAGTCGGTCAATCAACTCCGAGAAACTGGGACGAGAGGATGGATCTTCATTCCAGCACTCAGACATCAGTTCATATCTATCATGGATTAGAACATGACATCAAGTTAAATAGCTGCATTGCGAACAACCCGATCAATATACAATATTTGCCAAAGCCAACTTGAAATGCATCCAAGGCTAAATTAGTTTCTCGACATTGTATAGGTGCGTGGAGGGGCAATTAGATGTGCAAAACATGAAATGACCAAACTTGCAGCCTCTTGATCAAAAATGATTAGAAATAGTAATATGTTGTACTACAACCTGAACCAATGCCGTCACAGAATCCAGAGAATAGTTACTTTATGATCGGGTATTTTTATTACTAGAGGGTTATCCCGTGGCTGAGCCAATTATTTTGACACAGTCAAAAAGTTACTACAAAATATCTTAATTATTTTTAGAGCCCCTTTAAACAGCAATTCTAAGCTGCTACATGACAGCAATAGATTGCAATGCATGGTCAGGTTTAAATATATCTTAGGTAAATTTGGACGGATATAGTTCATATTACAGATCCTTTGCGAATATTTAATTTAATTAAAGTGTCCCCAGTTTAAAAACGACAATGTTTTTCCACGGTATTCGTGCTCTTCATGAATGGCTGTACTCTACTCTTAATTAGCTAGTAGCATTACCAGTTGTTTTGATACGTAAGTACTGGATAATTGCTTGTTTTCAAGTATCAGCCCTATTTCGAAAGAGGGACCACTGATCTCAACGCAATTCAGTTACTTACACTTCATCACAACACATGTCGGGCCTTTCCATGCGATAACCAGTCTTCAAAAGTTGACACAGCTCTCGATTAGTTAACGTGGGATACGGGTACCTCCTGAAATGTATTAAAAAGAGAAAACAATAAGTCATTAGAAAGTAAGTTAACAGGGTCACGTGAAGAATTAAAACTGAAATGAATTCTCGCCGCCTTACATCAGAATCAAGTAATGACTACTTTCAGAAATCAAGGAAGAAAGAGTCACGAAAGAATATAATAGAAATATATATATTTTTATAACTTACCCATGGTGGCCATTTCCCAAAGAAGTATTCCAAAGGACCAGCTATATGAAAATAAAAACAGATCAAAATACGCTGTTTTGTAATTACTGAACATGTACTCAACACAGCTATAATTTAAAGGCTTTCCCTTTTTAGGTCATGCATTATGACAAGCTGCCCCACGAGCAATTTCTACACTTCTTTCGTACTCTCCAACCTCACCACGCTTATCATAACTCAATGAAACACGCTAATTCCTCGAGCGAGCAAGCTGTACTCCATATGTGCGTCTGATGGTTAAGGAAAAGGTTTTGTCGTAACACAGAAAGATTAACTTACACATCACTCTTGATGGTGTAAATGCTGTCATTAATTGATTCTGGGGCCATCCATTTCACAGGAAGTTTCTTTGTATTTTTTCCACTGTACACGTCCTCGTAGATTTCTCGCATCAAACCAAAGTCTGACACTTTGACTCGGTTATCACTGCCAACCAGAATATTACGAGCTGCAAGGTCACGATGAATGAAGCCTTTCTCTGCGAGATGATTCTAAAAAAATATGAAGTAATTAAAAGAGCATAGTTTATTTATAGAAATAGAGTCTGATATTTTTCTTTGTGAGTCACGTATTCAAACTTATTTAAGGAATTTGAAATAACCGATCAACAAGGCGCGTAAAACCCACCACGACTTCTGTTTCACTAATGATTTTAAAATATAAAACAAACATGCATTTTATGCATTGCGTATGCTAGTCAACATAATTTATGTATTAAATGCTGTATTGTATTAAATATTAACTAGCATACGAAACGTCAAGTTCATAAAATGCGTGTTTTTAAAATGTTTTATTATATAACACCAGTGTTTTATTAGGATTTCTGCCACTGAGATAATCCATTTATTATCCAACTGCACTTCGCAGAGTACAAATAACGCTTCAGACGAGTACAAATATCACGCGGTATTTGTACTCCAGAGGACCGGTTTGACAGGTTTCCTGGCGTTGACCAATCAGTTAGCTGGATTTCTCGCGAAAATTTCGTTCCGCTTCGCATACTTCTGTCACGCATTCCCTGTATAGTAAATAAATATCCGCGAAATTCGCTCGCACGAACATACCAATTTGGCTTGTTGGATAATAAATCTCTTATTAGACGTTTTGTTGTGTAGTATCGCTGATAATTTTTACTCGTTGTTTGTATTTTGACTCGCCCTACGGGCTCGCCAAAATACGGCACAACTCGTAAAAATACTCGGAGATACTACACAACTAAACGTCCAATAAGATATATATATTTTCCATGTAAAAATACGATATTCTCACATGTGAAGATATCGATGATTTCACTGACATCAGGTTTGTCTCTTAAATTGTACTTAAATTCGTTGGTGTATCATCGAAACATCTTCGAGTCTTCCTCGAAAGTCTTCGACAATTTTCGGAAATCTTCGGACATCTTCGGAAATTTTCGGAGATTCTCGGAAACTGTTCGGGAACGTTAGTCTGGTCTTCGGGACAATTTGGAAAATCTTCGGAAATCTTCGGAAGGTGGTCGGAAATCCTCGGAAAATCATCAAAAACGCCGTCATCAGTATGTTTATATAATAAAAAGAATATTACACGTTGCCTCGAAGATATGAATTTTATGTTCTCGTGGCAAGAGCAATGTCTCACTCGTTCGCTGCGCTCACTCGTGAGATATTGTTCTTGCCACTCGAACATAAAATTCATATCCTCTCGCCACTGTGTAATATTCTCTATATAACCGCTGTTTGTGTTATAATTTTAATCAAGCTACGATAGTCGAGGACCAAGAGTTTATTTGATTTCAGAAGATTTGTTTAGAAAACCTCTGTTGTGCAGGTCGAATAAAGTAGTTTTACACTTCATCTCATTTCGAATTAGCTATATTAATACCTACCATTCCCTTTGTAATTTGCCAAGCAAAAGAAAACAGGTTTTGAGTAGTAAAGCTTTCTGCTTCTTCGTCGTCGTCATCATCAATATTTTCAGTTGATATCAATATGGCAGCAGCATTGATGTTTCCAAGTGATATCGATGGCATCGACACCTGTTCCATGCTTTCTTGTTCCAGAAAATCCTTAGAGTTACCTTCGTGAGGGTCGGCGTCATCACTATCACTATTTTCAGTTGATATCAGTGAAGTGGAAGCGTTGTCTTTTCCCAGTGATGTCTTTGGCATTGATAGCATTTCTTCTCTTTCTTGATCCAGAAAATCGTTATTGTTTCCTTCCTCTTTGTCGTCGTCTTCATTTTTTATATTTTCAGTCGATACCAATATGGCGGCAGCGTTGCTGTTTTTCTGTGATGTCGATGGTATCGGCATCAGCTCGATCAATTTCTGATCCAGTAAATGGTTTCTGTTTCTCTAAATAAATAAGGCAAGAAAAAAGAACGTAACCTAGACAGTAATGGTAGTAAACTAGGCGTTCGTAAATTATTTCAGAAAGGAAGAACAGAATGTGTGGTATTAATTATTTCCAACCTCACGTAGCGGAAGAAAAAAGCTGAACTTGGTGAGTTTTTGTTATATTGATTGGAAAACATTTGTAGTAAGATGCCAAAGTTACGTTTGCTATACAGTTGTTTTTTTTTTCCAGCTTTGATTTTTGTTTCAATATTTGTTTTGTTTTTACACTCTTTAACTGCCGCATTACTTTAAGGATTTTTAATGCTTCATAATTACTCGTTATACTATTTAAAATGTATCTAAGGCCCCGTCCACACTAATCCGTTTTCAAACGAAAACGGAGCTGTTTTGCTCCGGATACGGCTATCGTCCACACTACAACGCCGAAAACGATCACTGAAAACAGAGTCATTCGAAAACGCTCTACAGAGTGGAGCGATCTGAAAACCATGCTTTTTGAAAACGCTGTTTTCTAGTGTGGACGGAGAAAACGATGCTATCTGAAAACAGTGACGTCATCAAATTAGACAAGACGGGGCGGGGCGCCAGACCACTCGACCGTGAGTATCAAGAGTGGCGCCCCTTTCGCAGGCGGATATATTGAAATGCGCATGCATCGAGTTCATTTGAGCATGCGCACTGAGGGTCTAAAAGCGTTTTTAAAACGGATACGGCGTTGTAGTGTGAACGGGCGAAAACGATACGAAAACGATAAGTGTGGACGCAAATCTTTTTGAAAACGGAGCAAAACAGCTCCGTTTTCGTTTGAAAACCAATTAGTGTGGACGGGGCCTAATACTTTTGATTTCTATTACCAGATTTGCATGACACGTCATCAGATCATGAGATTTGCAAAGCACGTCACCACCACACTATATGTACGTTTGTAGATACCACTCCAAATAATGATATGCGTATTGACCAAAGGTAGTTTTAAGAGCTAAAGCTGCTGTGGAAATAAACAACAAAAAAGCGAACACTTTCGCTTTTCAATTCCTTACTTCAGCAAGATTCTCAGAGAATAAGGTTACATCAATGATGATATCTCTGTTTTCTCGTGACGGAGTCGATTCCATCATCACCAAAGTGTGCTCTAGCGGTGGTCGATCCCGATCGATCTCATCCTGAGAATCATCTCTTTTATCCTGAATGGCAAAAATATTGATGTACAGTAAGATATGCGTCTGAATGCAAAATCTCTCTCTTCTTAAGAAGGAGTGATACTCGAAAGGTGGGAGACATCTTAAAACCTTACATTCCGTCGAGAGGTCAGAGCTGAAAAGTTTCATCGGATTAGAATTGTGGGGGGAGGGGAGGGCAAGGTAAAGGCTGAGTTCAAAGGCTGGGTAAATTTTAGTAGAGTAGAGAGGGATAGCTCCTCTACTTTCTACTTAAAGTACCATCTAAACGTTCCATACTGCTATTCAAATACGGTTAAACTGATCATGCTTTAATAGTTTTCTTACATCTGTCAACTGTTCTTTTCACGTGGAATGAAATGCTCTTTTAAACTTTTCTATTGAAATTTTGACGTCAGTGCTAAAACATTATTTTTTCCAAAACAAATTTGAAGTGAACATAATAGCCTTATAACACAAATTGGAGATTACTGATATAATATTCTAAAGTGGTATTGAAGCTATTTCTTACTTCGGAAAGCTGCCTAGAGGAAATGGTGATTCCTTTGTCAACTTGAAAACCGCCAGGAATAGCCAAGGCCCAATTTTCGTCCTGTAGGTCTCGTTCTTCCTGATAAATATGTATTATAAATTCAATATTTTACAAAACGCAGTTCTTATTGATATTTGTGTTCATTCACTCACCCATTCGTTTGTTCGTTCATTTAATCCATTCAATCATTTGTCCGTCCGTCCGTCCGTCCTCCCTCCACTCATTCCTTCTTTTCTTACCTCCTTCTTTCATCCAACCCCAACAACAGGTTACGTCCTTTTCAGCGTTAGATGTTTGATTGAAGATACGATCTACAACATTCCCCTTCCATCAAGTTACATACTCGTGGAGTCAAAGGCCTAATAACTTTTAGTCCCCACTCTATCACACCACTCACGTTCTTGAAGTTCTAAACATATCTGCCGTCAGTTCAGGTGGTTCAAAACATTTTCTAGCACTTATATTTTGATGGTTCGTTGTAACCACTATTTATCACTTGATGCTACCACTATGAAACCAAAACCCATTAAAATCTTGTGAAAATTTTAATAGGAAAATCACAAGATTTTCATGTCATTTTAACAGGTTTTTCATGGTTTAATTCATGGGGTTTTTCCAATGGAAATCCCATGAAAAAAGCATTAAAGGTCCTGTGAAATTCCCATGAAATTTTCCTTAAAAATTCCCAGTTAATGGCCCATGAAATTTTCATTCTCAAATCAAATTCATTAAAAATCCATGAAAATACCATTAAATTTTATGGGGTCATGAAATGTAATTTAATGGGATTTTCATGTTTTTGGAAAACACACCCTGAAAATTACCACTAGATTTTCATGGTGTAAGTTTTATGGAAATTTAATGGTATGTAAAATTAATGGTTCATGAAAAAGCCCTTAACAGGGAATTTTTAATGGCCCATGAAAAATTTCTCACTACTTTAATTACCTTTTCATGGTATTTTTATGGTCCATGAAATTCAACTCCCTGTTAATTTCATGGGATAAATCATTACTGCTGCAACCCATGAAAATCCCATTAATAATCCATTCACTCGAACTAAATATCCCCAGTACTTTTGTTCCAGTCATTTTGATATGCATATATCTATCATCATTACAATTTGTTTCATCATAATTTTGTAAAATCAAGCCACACAATTACCTCTGATACATAAAAAGCTGTGTCAAAAGCCCAGAATTTATAACAAACATGAGAGAAACAACAATTTAAATATTAAATATTGCTGAAACAAAAGACAATGACTTGGCATTATTAACCTTCCTTGTACTTACAAAACTTTATATCATCTGATTTTGTCATGAGGTTAAAGATAGACCAGCTGAAATATCTTGTTTTGTTCAAGAATAATTTTATTTCCTAAATTTAAAGGTTTCTCTGATATGGCATACAATATATTTAAGCTTACTAACAATTTCTTAATATAATTTAGCTTCAAATTCAAAGTTGGAATGTTTGCATTTCAACCATGTAGCTCTGTTTGTGAATGCATACTTCAAGCTTCCGTGCTTCAACAACTACAACAAAAACACCCAGCAGCATGTGATTAAAATCAGTTCAATTTCACCGCTTAAAAGGCTACATGTATTTATAAAGCTTCAATAAAGCAATTGCTCATGCATTAAATGTAAGAGAACCATGATTTCAGATCAAGTTCTTTGACATCCTTTCAACTTGTTTTGGTCTGAGTTTTGATTGTATAACTCATTAAAGCTGAAATGGACAAGAACAAAGACAGATCAAAACTAGCTGGAGCAATGCGGTAAAGTAGTTTTGCCATCGCCAAGATCGAGCTTAGTTTTAAACCATTGAAGTACAGATATCATCAGAAACCCTTTTTCAAGTCCTAATCCAGAAGGCTTGCGATTCTTCATACTTACAATTCTTCCCAGAGCCAAAAGATCCAGATGTTGTTGCTTTTAAACATAATTTCCTCGCGTTTTCTTCGCCCTGTAACTTTTACTGTAATCGTTGGTAAGAACTGCATGCTAGCATACAATGACCGTTGAAATCAACCGCGAATTTAACAGCGTTGCATCATGGGTCATAGCACTAGTTCCCAGGGCCTAGCAGCAGTCAAATTCAATATGGCTGCTTGTGGCATGTTCGAATTCCACAAGGCTTTTTTACACAATTTAGAGACCTACCACTAGCTGGAAAGTACTCAGATATCATTTGGAGAGTTGCATAGTTATCCCAAGCTATTTTACTACTACAGAGTGACAAAATAATTGGGCTTTTTACGCAAAAGAGGAAGCATACAGCTGTGGTCACGCATACTATGAAGGCACGAAACTGAGGTCTGGAGATACACAGTTGTGGCCTTAATATCGACATTGCTGGTATTTATAATTGTGCCATATCATCAGGTTTATAATAGCAATCAGTGGTCAGACGATAAACTATGCAATTCCTAGAAATCACTTGTTCGATCACAGCTGGAGTATGCTTCACAGGTCTGGTCACCTTTCACTAATTTAGGAAAAGATCACTGCACTTGAGCTAAATTTAGCCTGAAACTGTAGCCTGAAAACTGACCTAAAGTTATCCTGAGAGACTTGTCAGACTGAAACTTTTACCTTTAGAATACAGAAGATAGATATTGGATCTGTGTTTTTTTGTTTCAATGCCTGAAAGCTTAACATATTATTGATTTCAGTGTTTTGTCATTTGTAAATTTTAAGGCACCCAAATATAACATCAGAAATTGTGAAGCTACACTAGTGTAAGGCCTTTTTTAAACCAATGTTAAGTTTTCTTTGTTTAATTGTAATGTAGGCCTGTGGAATTTGCCTACCACTAGCCATCAGAACAATACCTTATCTTTTTGCAAACTGAGAGATACATTTGTATTAATGAGTCTATTTCTTTAGGAGTTATTCTTATGAGGTCTTCATATATGCTATCAATTTCAAATCCTGATTTAACAGATAAATTCTATTGGTGTTTATGTTAGGACCCATTAAATATTATTTGGGCTCATATTCATGTACTTTTCATGGCCATGAAAACATATTTTCATGACCCATGAAATTCAGGTATGGTCAGTTTCCAACTTCCATGGCAATTTCATGGGCCATGAAATCTGATGATTCATGTTTCATGACCTATTAAATTTAACTTTGGTTATTCGTGAATTTTCATGGCCATGAAAACAGATTTTCATGACCCATTAATTTCTGTTTTGGATCATCACCAATGAGCCATGAAATAATTTTCATTGAAAATTAATGGGTTTCAATGAGGCCATGAAAATTGGGAAATGCAATATTCATGGCTCTGAAAAAAGATCCATGGGTTTTTCATAAGTATTTCATGGGATTTTTATAAACCTGCAGTTGGTAGTGTATACAATCATGCATCAAAATACTGGCTAACAATTGGTGAACACGTTGTTATTGTTTTCGTAACGCAATAGGTTGCCAAACGTTATGGCCTGCTAAAAAAAATCCTTAATTAGCACTTAAGCGGTTTATAATTCAAAAAAGGCAAGAAGAATTTTTTTGGACTTTCAACTTTTGATAAGCATGATAAGACGCAAGTTTTGGCAAAGTGTAAAAAACTTCTGTAGGTAAGGTTCAGGACCACTCTAAATTTTCTAAAATTTAAAGTGGCAAAAGCTGCTTTTTCTCATGCTCATCAAAAGTTGATAATATATATAAAAAAATCGTCGTGCCGTTTATGAATAAGCCACTAAAATTGTAAATACGGGTGTTTTTTTGCAGGTCATATTGTCGCTATGGTAACCTATTGTGCCAAAAAATGATAACAACGTGTTCACCAATTGTTAGGCAGTGTGATACCATGATTGTAGCATCAAGTAATAAAGAGTGGTTATAAAAACCCATCTAAATCTATGTGCTTGTAACTGTTTTTCTTCACCTTCATGTAAGGCACCTACTTGGTCACATTCGCTCACTTCTTTTTGGGCATTGAATATTTCCTTGTCTTCATAACATTTCTTCTCCTCGTTACCTCCAGTGCCTTGGTTGCGATTGATCTAAAGCGCAGTGAACACGATTAGGTCGCTAGGTCATTAGGTAACACCAGCAAAGTTGGTCTAAACGCGGAAGTAAATAGGTTTCAAGATCATGATGGCTGAACCCATGATGTCGACTGGCGGAAATTTTGTTATATTTAGAACTCAACACACCTCTCTTGGTAAACATCTAGACATCAAAAATCCTATAGCTACGTGTGAAACTGTGAGTTTTGATAGATTGGCAAGAGCTTCCTATAATTACCACGAACTATCGTGAATGACTACATCACTGTCCTTTAAAACAGAGTTACCGTGAAATTCATTACTACCAAACACTTAAAGGAACATCAAGTTATTCAAGTAATCTTTTGGTAAACGTCTTACCAATCGCCTTCTGCTTCGCAACCACTGCAACAGATCACCAAATGGAACGTACTCTATCACTAGGAACTTGTTCTCCTGCAAAGTGCAACAACCAACCAAGGATACAATATTCTGGTGTGAACCCAACAGCTTCATCTGCTCTATCTCATGTAAGAACTCTTCTTTTTGGTCTTCACTTGGATCATCTAAAACACAAATGAATATAGTTGAATTCGTATTTACAACGATTAGATTATAAAACCAGATTTAACAATCAATCAGCCATCTATTAGACTTTGCCTCAGTCATGGTCTCAGTATATTCCGACAGGAAATTCAATTGGGTTTCATAGTTAGGACTACCTGTTGTCCAATTCAGGGGTAATGGGACTTGAAAGTAACATTTGACGGATAATTTGTCTTAATTATATCAATAATATAAAGGGAAATGGCTTTTGAGTCGTTTGTAATGTCACCCTTAGCTCAAGACTGGGGAGATACAGCTTGCGATCTCATTGCAAAAGGCCAAGTACGATCAATCTGAAAAGGGTTAAGTATCTGCATATTACCGAGCATGTAAATCTCTTTCAGGTGAATTTTAAAGAGATCATTTATGATTTTGTAGGATGATTGTAATTACCTTGCAATTCTTTGACAGCGACCACCTGGCATGGCTCCTCGGGCTTCAGTGTTTTATCAGTATCAAACACTTCTATTCCAACTCGTCTCTTTAGCGTTGATTTGTAAACCACTCCAAACGCTCCTCGGCCCAGTTCTTCCTCACGTTCTATTTGCTCGGGAAGAAGTTCCCACTTGTCAAACGGGATAATTTCGCGAGCTAAACGACCTGATCTGTGTAACGATGGGGAAATAGTTAAAGCACAAAAATAGCTGTTTTTAAGTAGTATAGTACAGTATGCTATTACTGAAATCTTGCTGTTTAAAATATACATGTCTTAGGGCCTGTTGACAAGGGGGCAGGGTTACTTTAGGAAGAGGGTTAACCCTAGCCGGAGGGAAAAAGATAGCCCGGGTTTACAAGCAAAATTTCACCGGTAGGGTAACCCTACAACCCGGGATAACTTAATGCGCAGTTATACTCGAAGAATCTGGAAACAATTAAAAAGTTAACCCGGGATGTAGGGTTACCCTACCTGGAGTGTCTACGGGGAAAAAGTTAAGGTAATTCCTTAGTATTGCATTGCGCATCCCTACTGCGCACGATTTTCGCGTCATCAGCGCGTGCACATGAGCGCGTGCACGTGCAAAACGTAAGAGATTTCCCTCAAACTAAGCCCGATAACGGAATAAATTCTTCTTTTCTTTTAAACAAGCACGGTGACCCCCAATTTTTTTTTCAGGTATTTGCTAAGAACAGTCTAATGAAGAACATATCTGAAGAGGAAAAAAAGTTTGATAGTAGAACATAATTTTTTTTAAGAAAATAGTTCCCAACTGGGTGTATTTTGGCCAAGGCGAGGACTTGAGTTAACCACGGAACTGTCCTAAAAAGTGCAATATTCCCGCAACCAGGCAATCAAAAACGGCCTAAATGAAGCAATACTGCTTATGTCAATAAATGAAGCTTTACTTTCAAGACAAAACTTTGTGCCTTTCAAGTAACCAAGATTTAATTCTGTATGAAGGTAATTCGAACTTTTAACGCGCAACCAGTAAAAAAAAAACCATTTTAAGAGCTTGGTGACGCGTAAACAAGCACGGTGACCCCATTTTTTTATTGCATTTTTATTATGTTCATATCATGAATGTTCATTACGCCAAGTTTCAAAAAAAGTTTGATAGTAGAACAATTTCAAGGGAATTACC
>JAHPZR010013101.1:0-17600 GCA_019787425.1 Platygyra sinensis
GTCTCGTGTTCCCACAGTATTTCTCGTTCTCCCAAACTTCCACTCGTGTTTCTATTAAACAATTAGATTATGAGCTCGAGATTTCTATCGCGTGATAGTTGACGAGGGCGCAGCCCGAGTCAACTATCATGCATAGAAATCGAGAGCGAATAATCTAATTGTTTTAGTAGAAATCTACTAGTCGTTCAAAACTTTATCTACATTCTCTTCACAGACACTTCGAAAACACAAAGAAGCGGCCTTAAGCGCACGCTGTTACGCTACTCTCTATCTGTCACAGAATAGACCGTGAGAAGAGTAGCCAATCAGAGGACGCCATTCGTTGTAGAACGTTAGTAGATTTATACTAAAACTCGATAGGAAAACGGTACATGTTTTCTATATCTTAAATATCATTCAGTCATTTGAACACTAGTTTAAATTATCACGAAATGTAGACAGCTACATGCTTGGTATAGTTAAAGCAAAACAGAAGGACACGCGTTTCCATTGGGGGGAAAAAGTAGAATTTTACAAAATTTTAATTTGATTATGACCTCCTCCAGTTTTGGCAGCCTTCGAATTGTTGGTCATCCAGTTATTTGAATTTTAGCCCTCACAGATAACTTAAAATCCCAGCCTCGTTAAGATGTAAATCTATTATTCTTTTTCAGCGCCTACAAAAGGCCAAGCTGGTCAACCAACACAAGAAACCGCAATCTTCAAAGAAAGCGTGATTTACATTTCAGCTGGTATCGCCTTTATTCTGTTGCTGGTGCTATGTTTCATTCTAGGTTTCTGGTGCTACAGACGGTCTCATCACAAGCAAATGAAAAGGTTATTTACTGTTAACGTTGTTGTTACTGCTTACGATGAAACATAATAAATTCATGGTTATTGCATGAGAAACGGGCCAGTAACAGGAGAGATTCCGAAGAGGAGAAGCATGGTGCGGCATTCCCTCCTTGCACAAAGTCCCTCTCACCTTCAATCGCTCGCTGTTTTCACCCCAACTAAATAAGCGCGTTGGACTCGGGATCTAGTTGTTCAAGTTGGTGCGTTGGCCAGGGTCACTGTGATGCAATCTGTTTTGTGAATCTCTCCACCTCCAGATATTAATGGTTGGTGTCACACCTTTTATAAGGAAGTTGCGTACGCAGTACGTGCGGTAGCCAAAACTTAGCTGTCCCGCCGAAACGACACGATAATAGTCATTTTCTGCACAGCTAAAACAAATAAAGACAATGCAAATAATGCTTTGGCCTCTTCTATAGTTAAATTGAGAAGGTCTGGGTTTAATTTGATGTCGAACTACATATTTTGTTCAGAATAACAGAACTATTATCCTACCTGGCGACTCCACGACGAACTACGAGTGCGTTGCCTAACGCTGGCGCCAAATTAAGCTAAATTAGAAGCTTGGAGGCTCAAAATCTTTCAGAATTTTCACTTTTACAATCTGATATAAATTCTTTTTCATGAATATGTGATGCGGTTTCCAGTGAAAAAAGTTGCCCGACTTCAATGCTCTTCTTGTGAACTTTCACTGAATTAAGGCCACTAGAGTTTTCCCGCCTGCTGAATCCTGACTGGTCAATTCAAATTTCAGCCAAGGCAGCCGTACGCAAGGCAGTATCAGGTCAACCTAAGGAAATGTGGGAAGGTAGCCTGCAATGGACTAGCACGCCATTTAGAGGAAATAACAATTATAACTCTCGCTCGGAAGCCAGTATGGCTTTAATGGTATATGCTTAACTGCAGTCTTTACCATTGCAGAACTTGGTATCTAATTTGCAACTTATAGGCAGAATGGCCTCTTTTTATTACCGAACTCTAAGGGCCTATTTACAAGGAGAGAGGGTTACCCTAGCAAGCGTGTTTCCCTAGAAATTAAGTGGGTTACCTTAGCACTTATATATTATCTTTTTTTTTTTTTTTTTTTTTTTTTTTTCAGGCAGGGTAGGGTAGGGTTAGAGACTTAGGGGGGTAAGGGGTGTGCATGTAATTTTTTTTAATAACCCCCATCCCCCAAAAAGTGAACTGAAAAAAATTAAACTGATATGAAAAATTTAACCGTGGTTGAAACAAATTAATCTAGGTTGGAACCATTCTGACTTAAAAAACAAATTGACCCACAACATATATATAGATATAAATTGTTTCCTGCTGTATCTATCCTACAACAATGATGGTTCAGTGCACAATGTAAATTGCACAAACTGGGCAGAGCTAAAGAATATAAAACTTTACAAAGAAGAAATAATATAACTTAATTTTCCCAATGACATCATACATACATGTATTTACCTCTTAACATAGTAAGGCTCCATCAGTATTTGAAGAACAATGTCTGGCCAGCTCTTCTTTCTTAGCAGGATCACTTCTTGCTTGATTCAGTTTGTTTGGCCATTTACTGTGGTTAAACAAGGAAAAACAGTTTAGTGCTTACATTTATTTCAAAGTACTCTTGAAATAGTAATCAGGGTATTCATTAACCATTTTGCATATCAATAACATCGTAATGGATTTTAGTATTATTACTCAACTAAGTGACTATAGAGATGCCTTTACCTTTACTAGTTGAAAATTAATTCATATCTTGCAATAATCATCTCATACCAGGATCTTATAATACTGTAGCACTAATTTTCCAAATGTCTGTCCTGCAATATCTTTTCTTTCCCTTTGTTTTCTTTTGTGGTGCATTTCATAAAATGAATGAAAGTACAGATACCTTGATAATCATCCTACATGAAAAAAAATATTACTGTATTTCCTCGAATAATAGCCGGGGGCGATTACTTCTATTTTTGCACGAAAAGGGGGCGATTATTCGAGGGAAGGCGATTATTCAAGGGAGGCGATTATTTCAAATATTTCTCACAAGAGGTCGTTCCCCATATATTTTGTTCTATTATACCAAGCAATAACAGAAAAACTGAAATACATGAACATTACCATAGAAAAAACTATAAAAAACTGGCGCTTTTGTAACCATTCAGTTGTAAACAATTAAATGAAAGCTTGTTTGTTACCCAAGATATCAATTTTTAACTTGACTGGGAGGGGATAAGAGAAAGACAAAATGGTGAAGGGGAGCGGGGGGAGTGATTATTCGAGGGAGGCGATTATTTCAAATATTTCAGTCAAAGGGGGGCGATTATTTGAAGGAGGCGATTAATTGAGGGACGGCTATTATTCGTTGAAATACGGTAATTATTCTTCTCAGGCTTATTGAGTAAGAAAATTATGTGCTAGATTTTGGGAGTTTACCTCAGTGTAAGAACCTGTGAACTTTTTCTTTGTTTTGTAGCTATTGTTAGGGTTAGGGCTATTTTGTTGACTTCTTTGTTTTCTTTGTTTTACGTCACTGGTGAGTTTCAAAGGTTCTTACACTGAGGCAGAGCCAGATTTTGGACAAGTGAAGTAATGCAAAAACCAAAATATTGCAAAGCTACTTACAGCAAGCTACTGAAAATTATTCTAAAATTAAAACGACAATGCACAGTGTATCACATTGTATACCTTGGTGAGAGTGATTCATCCACACAATTTTCATCTTCTTCACTGTACTATGTGGCTCCCACGCAAATGGTAAACTATGTGATTCGGGAGGATGACCTGAACTTCTCAAACGATAAAAATAACAAGAGCATGACTGACACACTAGACGCAGGTGTACAAAGTCAACGTCTTCTTCTATAAATTGCACAAAAACGACACAAAGCAGCTATTTCTGTAAGCGAGGATCCATAATTATGCCACTTGACACTACTTCTTCCCTAGAAGCACAAGAAATTAAACATGGCGGTCAGTAACGGAATCAGACAGGAAATAAAAAAACACAGTGCCCTCGTACAATTCTTTATGCCCTTAGATGAGTAAGCGATGAATCGAAAGAAAAATAACTGAAGAACACGGGATATTTTCTGCGTGTTCCACAAAAATGCCTAACAGCCTTAAAATTGACGGCAAAGAGTACAAACATACCTGAAATACACAGTCATCTTTGGGCAGTCTTCTCTAATCATCGAGCAAAAACTTGCACAATCACTCAACCAACAGCCGCCATTTTGTGCACCCGTGAAGTTTGTTTTCCTCTCAAGTTAATCGCGTGGAACTATGGGTATACAACACGAACACAACCGGAGATTGAACGAACAAAGTTGATGTTCTCGGAAAATTCACCGAGTTATGAATTGCCACCATGTTGTGACGTCATGGGGTTATCAAATTTGATAACTGTGCCGGACTGATATTTGTCAAAGCCAACTTGAAATCATTACAACACCGCTAAATCAGTTTCTCGACATTGTATAATAATATGTTGTAGTACAATCTGAACCAATGCCATCACAAAATCCAGAGAATTAACAAATTGACGTAAGTTTTTTATGCGTCTGTCCTGCTATTGATCATGAATTTCGTCATCACATAGTCAAAGTAGCTGTGGATCCACGAGGCGATAACCGAGTGGATCCGCAGCTACTTTGACAATGTTATGACGAAATTCATTGTCAATAACAGGACAGACGCATTAAAAACTGACATCAATTTGTTTTATACGATAAAAAATTGTGGAATTGCCCGCTCTCGCTCGCCGACGCGTCGCATGAATTTTAAATTTATGTGTCTGTCCGCATATGGACAATAAAACTTGAAAAACATGAATTTCTGTAAAATAGTTACTTTATGATCGGGTATTTTAACTACTGAAGGGTTATCCTGTGGCTGAACAAATTATTTTGACACAATAAAAATGTTATTACAATAACAGCAATTCCATGCTCCTACATGACAACAATGGACTGCAATGGCCAGGGCTTAAAATATATCTTAGTTGAATTTGGGCGCATGTAGTTCATATTACAGATCCTTTGCGGATATTTGATTCAAAGGTCAGTCCTATTTCGAAAGAAGGACCACTGATCTCAACGCAATTCAGCTACTTACGCTTCATCACAACACATGTCGGGCCTTTCCATGCGATAACCAGTCTTCAAAAGTTGACACAGCTCTTTATTCGTTAACGTGGGATACGGGGTACCTCCTGAAATTCATTAAAAAAAGTCATTAGAAAGTAAGTTAACAGTAAGTGCCACGTGAGGAATTAAAACTGAAATAAATTCTCGCCGCTTTAACATAAGAACATAATGACTAATTTCAGAAATAAAGGAAGGAAGAACTTACCCATGGTGGCCATTTCCCAAAGAAGAATTCCAAAGGACCAGCTATATAAAAATAAAAAAAACGATCAAGGTACGTTGTTATGTAATTACTGTACATGTACTCAACACTGCTAAGATTTTAATGATTTCTCTTTTTAGTCCGTGCATTATGACAAGCTGCCACACGAGCAAATTCTACACTTCTTTCGAACTCTGCAAATTCATGCGATGATACACGATACACGTTGAGTCCTCGAAAGAATAAGTTGTACTTCTCCATATGTGCGTCTGAGGGTTAAGGAAAATATTTTGTCGTCGCATAGAACGATTGACTTACACATCACTTTTGATGGTGTAAATGCCGTCATTAATAGATTCTGGGGCCATCCATTTCACAGGAAGTTTCTTTGTGTTCTTTCCACTGTACACGTCCTCGTAGATTTCTCGCATCAATCCAAAGTCTGACACTTTGACTCGGTTATCGTTGCCAACCAGAATATTACGAGCTGCAAGATCACGATGAACGAAGCCTTTTTCTGCGAGATGATTCTAAAAGATCATGAAATAATAAATAATAAAAGTGCATAATTTATTTAAAGAAATAAAGATTCTGATACTTTTTTGTTGTGAGTAACTTAATCAATCTTATTAAGGGAGTTTAAAATTACCTATAAACGAGGCACGCAAGATCCAGCTCAGACATTCAGATGATTTGTTTAGAAAACTTTTCTTGTGGAGGTCGAGAGAACCAAAAAAGGGAGTATCTTTAACACTATCTCATTTCGAAATAGCTATACTAATACCTACCATTCCCTTTGCTATTTGCCAGGCAAACGAAAACAGCTGTTGAGTAGTAAAGCTGTCTGCTTCTTCGTCGTCGTCATCACCATCATTATTTTCAGTTGATTTCAACATTGTGAAAGTGTTGCTGTTTCCCTGTGATGTCGATGGTATTGGCAGCAGTTTAATTTTTTCGTGATGCAGCAAACTGCTACTGTTTTCTTCCTCTTCGCCTTCAACATCATCAATATTTTCAATTGATATCAGTATGTCGGAAGCGTTGCTGTTTCCCTGTGATGTCGATGGCATCGGTAGCAGCTCCATTCTTTCCTGATCTACACAATAGTCTTCTTCGTTGTCGTCATCATCAATATTTCTAGTTGATGTCATTATGACAGCAGTGCTGCTGTCTCCCTGTAATGTCGATGGCATCGGTATCAGTTCCATGCTTTCGTGATCCAGTAAATCCTCATCGTCATCGTCGTCATCATCATCATCGTCATCGTCATCATCATCATCTTCCTCCTCCTCCTCCTCATCATCATCATCATCATCATCATCATCTTCAATATTTTCAGTCGATACCAAAATGGCGGCAGTATTACTGTTTCCCTGCGATGTCGGTGGTATCGGCATAAATTCGATGCTTTCCCGATCCAGTAAATCGTTGAAATTTTCCTGAATAAAGAATGCAAGAAAAAAAAAACAACAACAACAACAAGTAAGGGTTGCAAACTAATCGTGTGTAAATTATTTCATTATTCATATTTTGAGTAGGGAAGACAGAAAAGAGATTGCGGTGCTTGAAGCAGACAAAATGTAGGGTAAGAAAAAAAACCTAAACTTAGTGAGTTTTTCTAATATTTATATTGATATTTTTTTCCAAGTTTTGATTTTGTTTTCAAGGTTTGTTTTTTACATTTCTTCCACTACTGCTCTAGCTTAATTAACATTCTTAATACTTCACACTACTTTTTTGAATGTATATAATACTTTGGGTTTTTACTGCCAGTTCGGCTACGTTGACCTGACTGATCACATCATATTTGGCACGTGACCACCAATGAAATAAACATTCCTAGATACTTTACGAACATGCACGTACTAATGTATGGTAATGAAACTTGTAGATACCAATCTAAATAATAATATGTGCTTTGACTAATGAATTTGCGGTGTAATTCTTTGTAATCATCTTCGCAAATTTACTTTTTAAAAACTAAAACTGCTATGGGAATAAACAATGAGAGAGCGAACACTTTTGCTTTACTTCAGCAAGATTCTCAGAGAATAGGGTTGCATCAACGACGATATCTCTGTTATCTCGTGACGGAGTCGATTCCATCATCAGCAAAGTCTGCTCTCGCAGTGGTTGATCTTGATCGATCTCATCCTGAGTATCATCTTCTTTATCCTGAATGGCAAAAATATTGACCTATACAGTGAAATACGGGTCTTTAATGCAAAATCTCTCTCTTCTTAAGAAAAAAAAAAGAACAAAACAAAAAACTGGAGTGGTACTCAAAAGGCGGGAGACATTCTAAAACTCACATTCCGTCGAGAGGTGAGAAAAGTTACATCAGATTAGATTGGTGGGGGGAGGGGAGGGTAAGGTAAAGGCTGACCTCAAAGGCTGGGTAAATTTTTGTGAGAGTACAAAGGGACAGCTCCTTTATTTCCGGAATTTTAAGATACCAACTAAACGCTCTAGTTGTTGTTTTTTTTTTTTTAATGGGATATCTTTGGGTATTTATTGACACTTCCATCCTGCTATTTAAATGCTGTTAAACTGCTCAGGTAATTTTTTTTCTTACATCTGTCAACTTTTCTTTTCACATGGAATCAATTACTCTTTCAAAGTTTGCTATTGAAATTTTGACGCCAGGGCTAAACAACTTTTCCAAAACAAATTTGAAGAGAATATTTGCCTAATGACATTATAACGACAAATTCGAGATCAATGATAATGTATTCTAAAGTGGTATTGAAGCTGTTTCATACCTGAGAAAGCTGTCCAGAGGACATGGCTTTTTCTTTGTCAACTTGAAAACCACCAGGAATAACCAAGGCCTGATTTTTATCCTGAAGGTCTCGTTCTCCCTGATAAATATGCATTAAAAGTTAAATGCTTACATAGTGATATTTCCAAACTTTCGAACTAATATCAGACAAGAAATAACTTTCAGATAGAAACACACAATTTTAAATTTGCAAAACATGTTTTGGATGATCAACATCCATCGTCAGTTGTGAATACAAGTGAACCGCTGGTCGGTGTTATATAAAGATAGCTAATAAAATGTATGAATACTAATTAAATAACAACGTGAAAGTGATGTAATAGAGAATACAATGATGAGCAGACAATGGGTATGGACAAGGAAAATTACAATGAAAGTGTTAAATTGACATGATTAACTTGCTTGTTTAAAGAGGGTTTTTCCCAACCTATGTGTATGTGTACACTATACAACATTCCCCATCCCTCAAGTTACATACTGGTGGAGTCAAAGGCCTCAGAACGTTTGGCAAAGTTTAAAAAAATTCTGTAGGTAGAAAATTCACCGTGCCGTTTTTGAATTATAAACCCCTAAAGCCAGGCTGTAATTAAGGGTGTTTTTAGCAGGTGATGCTGTTGCTATGATAAACTATTCTGTGACGAAAATGGTAACAACGTGTTCACCAATGGTTAGACACTATTTTGATGGCATGATTGTAGCATTGTAATAAAGAGTGGTTATAACGACCCATCAAAATCTATGTGCTTGAAACTGTTTTTGTTTATCTTAATGTAAGGTACCTACTTGGTCTCGTTTGCTCACTTCTTTTTGAGCATTGAATATTTCCTTGTCTTCATAACATTTCTCCTCCTCGCTACCCCCGGTGCCTTGGTTTCGATTGATCTGGAGGACAATCAACACGATTAGGTTATAAATTACCAGCAAGGTTGGTCTTATCGTGGAAGTAATTAAGTTTCAAGATGAGGGCTGAACATTATCAACTGAACATTATCCTCCAGCTGCGAGTTAAACTGTAAGAAAATCATGCTGCGTGACACAAACTAGAAGAGTATGAAACCAAAATTAATAACAAAACAGAATGCCGCACCTTCCCTTATCAACGAATTTCTTTAAAAAAGATACTCCTACCTTGATTCAATAAAAATATGTAGCTTGAAGATCTCTTCATAAACTGCGTTAAGGGCAGGGCGAAGAAAAGAATGGGTTTCTCTTTTGCGCCCTGGTTTCACCACAGTTTGCTTGCGGTTAGTTTCACTCCATTTTGCTTGTGGTTAGCTTTCATTTGTATTTTAGGGAAACTCTATACTAATTTATAGTACTGTTTATTATATGTAGTTTCAATTTTGTGAGCTCTGGCAGCTAGCTGCTTGGTGGTACAGTGGTAAGAGAGGTCACATCTCCCAGGGTTCGAAGAACAGTCAGCAGTAGTTCTTTTTCGCCCTAAGGAAAGTTATAAAACTTAAAATTTTAAGTCTAATCTAGTTGACATTGTGTTTCTTCGTGTCGGAAACCGAAAGGAAGTCACCCTCAATCTACATCCGTGAGGTAGGAACTTTTGCAGTCAGACAAGTTTCTAAAAGAATTGGCGATTGCTAAGACTGCTAGGTATATTTAACTACAAGTTATCTAAATTTGGCTTAACTATCGTCAATCCAGATTTTCCTTAGGACTTGGCAAGAACCTCAAGTATCCCGCACAATTGGAGTTTTACATGTAATTTTCCCATACAATGTGTCTCCACAATCACACAATGCTTCTTTTTTCTTACAATAAAGGCAACTAACTTGGAGGTAAGATATTAAATTCAAGTTACCAAAAGTTTTATCCTTAACTTTGGAGATCAACAGATTTTGTGTGAAGCTACGTGTCCAAAAACGTTTTCGTAGTTAGTTCGTTTTTGTTTTACTGAGAAGAAGCCAGATGCAGTCATTGACTGCCTATTAGCGTGCGTAGCAGCCGATTCCTTTCCTTTTTCAGGCGGCGCGGAGATCGAACAAGCCAGCGAAAAGCGGCCAGCGAAGGAGCCAACCTCGTTCCCAGAGTCTCTCATCTTACCGCCTAGGGCGAGCGAGGAGAGACCCTGGTTGGGTCTGGTCACGTGCTACTTTGACAATTAAGAACATCAGGGAGGGGTCCTCTGTAATCAGGCAGTTTGTCGGGTTTAGATTTGTCGCGGTGCGACCGCCATTAACCTTAAATTGTTTAACAGTAGCCTTCGGGCTGAAATTTCGACTAGTATCTATTCCGGCGTTTATCTAAGGGATAGGCAAGTCTGTCTCGATACAATTTACCGTGGTCGTGATATTCTTGCCGTCGTATCCATTGGATTTATGGAAAGTTGGTCATATTTCAACTGTGGACGTCGAGCAGCGCAATTTTATTTTATTCTGAAGCGATAGTTATTAACTGTTGTTTCTCCTTTGAATGCGAGCGATCAGATTGATCCAAAAAAACCATAAGAATGTCTCTAGACAAACGTACAGCTTTCTCGAAGTAAAACTACGGCAGTCTGACTGGAAAAGCTGGACAAAGATAAATATAATATTCGTGATAAAGACGAAACACACTGTGCTTGTAAAACAGTTCTAGTCTGAATAGCCCGGTCCGGCGTCACAACAAAGCGGAATGCGAATAGGAAGTATATTCGCACGGAATATATAAATCTTTGTCTTAGGAGAGCCAATACTTGAACCTAAATCATATCTAGATCTTACAATAGAAACGAGCAACAACAAAGTATAACCACATGGTAATTTACAGAGGTGTCAAACTCTGTGAAGCGACGTGCAGTTAACAGCCGAAATCATGCAGACCTTTGACCTCTAAATATGTTATAACGCGGTCAAAAGGCTCCACTCCACTATAATTTCCATTTTTCCTAATAAAATGGCATAAAGTACCCCTCAGAAACACGCGTGAAGAAAGGAAAGGTCGAGAGATCGAAAATTAAAATAGAACGGCAAATGAACAGTTGCAGACAGTTGTCTAGAACCATTAGAGTCCTGTAGGCCCATCACGTACATTGATTTATTATATAGGACACAATAAAAACCGCATTTTTCTTTTTCCAGACTCCTTTCGATCGAAAATAAATACATTTTATCAGCAACGACGGCGAAAAGCAGACCTCAACGAGTCGGCCATCCTTAGCACCTTGTGCTCCGCAAAGTTCAGCTTGCCTACGGCGCAGTGACACTTCAGTAAATCTTTTCACCGTCTCGTTCCTTTCGAAGTTACTTTGGCTTTCAGTGATCAAGCCCCTGAATATTCTAAAATTATTATCACCGCTCGCAAGACCTCCATAATAGACGCAGTTTTGATTCATTCCGCGGTAAAGATGACTCCAAGATCTTCCATACACAGCCTTGGCGGCGGCGTGCAGTTAATTGATTATTCTTGTGCCTTCTTGAGGAGACTTTTACAATATGTGTAACGTTCTTAACTGAACCAGACCACACAACCTACAGCAACTTGGATTTCCACTATCAGATGATGGATAAGTTTTCCTCGGAGTTGGCAAAATATTTCCACCGTTCCCGGTTTATTTTGGTGACAACATATTCCGCACTCCCGTAGGCTAAGTAAAGACAAAATTCCTACTAGGGCGCCTCTCCCTTCAACAATTTAATTGTAATCTCCCAGATTCTGGGACACACGTGACCAGACCCAACCAGGGTCTCTCCTCGCTCGCCCTAGGCGGTAAGATGAGAGACTCTGGGAACGAGGTTGCGAAGGAGCACGCCTGGGGTGAGCAAAAGAATTGGGGAGAAGTGGGGAGAGGGTGAGTAAGAAGGGGGAGGGGGTGGGGAGGAAAGGTTTCCGTCCGCCGCCTCATTTTCCCACTCTTTCGCAGTTTTTCTCCCGTTCGCGAGCGTTTGGAAAAGGAAAGGAAACGGCTGCTATGCAGACTAACTGCCTATTTTTTGTCAGTGCCACAGTTGGCTCAGTTGTTATCTCACGAGAACGTTTCGAACATGAGCTTACTTGGCTGGCTCTCAAAAGTATATTTCGGGGACCGACCCTTTCGGAAAAAGATTGACATCTTTGTATGCGAGATGAACGTACAAGGCGTGACACTTGCCAAACCTTTCTTCGCAAAACACCACATTCTGTCACGAGCGAGCAATGTCGCGTGCTCGTCCCAAGTTTCCGTGGTCTACTCATGGACCGCCTAGGACTATGACCCTCCTTTTGGGCGACAAAGAACGGTTTCCATTTTCTGAGATGGGCTTTCCTAGCATAAGTAATTAGCACGAGTTATCTCGTGAAGGACTACACAACTGTTATTTAAACCAGAGTTACCGTGAAATCCATTACTACCAAACACTTGGGGCAACATTAAATTATTCAAATATTTCTTTGGGAAACGTCTTACCGATCGCCTCCTGCGTCGTAACCACTGCAACAGATCACCAAACGGAACGTACTCTATCACTAGGAACTTGTGCTCCTGCAAAGTGCAACAACCAACCAGGGATACAATATTCTGGTGTGCACCCAACAGCTTCATCTGCTCTATCTCATGTAAGAACTCTTCTTTCTGGTCTTCGCTTGCATCATCTAAACACATGATATAGTTAAATCATAGGTAACCCATAGGTAATGCTGGCTCACTGTGTGTGACACATGACACATCATAGGGAAATATAGAGAACATATAAGTTTAGGTCTGAAAATTTGCTAGAAAAAGGAAATAAAAATCGATGAAACTTACCATGTGGCGAGTTGTTGTTGTCCTTAATACGTACACGTAGTTTTTGGGGAAAATAGTCTTCATCACCTTTCCTTCATAGTATAGTGGCAAGGTAGGAGGCTGATATTAAAGTCGGGCTCCGATCGACTCAAAACAAGCACAATTTTTTTTCGCGAAAATCGAATCTAGTCGCTACATAAACACGCTTAGGCTCTTGGAACATGAATTTCCCTAAACAATGAATCCACTGAAGCATCTCCAGCTAGCAATACGAAGCCATCAGGCTCCGTAGAACTTGTACATAATTAAATAAATAAGTACGTTAACCTACAAAGATCGGGAATATTGCCCAGAATCCATTCTTCCCCAAGAGCCAATCACGCAGCGACGGGAAAATATTTCTGAGGGTGTAGTCGGGCGGTGAGTTTGTCTTAGAGCAATCTGGGACTCTCGTCCTTGCACGGAGACTTATTATACTCGTCACTAGGCGCCCCGAGCTCAGCGCAATTTTGAACTGTACCGCTCATGATCCTAACCGTTTCGGGCCGCCATTTTTGAAGGTTAACGTACAAGTTCTACGGAGCCTGGTGGCTTCGCGTTGCTTAGTGGAGATGCTTCAGTGGATTCATTGTTTAGGGAAGTTGATGTATCAAGAGTCTGGCGTGTTTTTTTAGCGACTGGATTCGATATTCGCGAAAAAAATGGTGCTTGGTTTGAGTCGATCGGGGCCAGATTTTGGCGTCAGCCTCCTACCTTGCGACTTTACTATGGAGGAAAGTTTATGAAGACTATTTTTTTTCCCCAAAAACTGTGTGTACGTATTAAGGATAACAACAACTCGCCACATGGTAAATTTCATCGATTCTTTTATTTTACATTTTTTAGCAAATTTTCAGACCTAAAGAGTCGACGATCAATCGGCCATATATTAGGCTTTGCTTCAGTCACGGTCTGAGTAACGTGATTTCGACGTCCAATCCGAAATCCAATTGAGTTTCCTACTTAGGACTACCTGCTGGCCAATTCAGGGATAATGGGACAATTGACGGCTGATTTGATCTGACTGCAAAAGACGAAGCGCGATCGATCCAAAAAGTCGAGTATTTGCACATCACCGAGAATACAAACCTCTTTCAGGTGTTTTTTAAGGAGACTGGACCTACCCAAGTTGTGCAACGATTTACCCTTTCATTTATGCTTTTTCATAGTGATTGCAATTACCTTGCAGTTCTTTGACAGCAACCACCTGGCATGGCTCCTCGGGTTTCAGTGTTTTTTTAGTATCAAACACTTCTATTCCAACTCGTCTCTTCAGAGTTGCTTTGTAAACCACTCCAAACGCTCCTCGGCCCAGCTCTTCTTTAGTGTTCTATTTGCTCAGGAAGGAGTTCCCATTTGTCAAACGGGATAATTTCGCGAGCTGAACGAGCTGATCTGTGCAACGATGGGGAAATAGTTTAAGCACAAAAATAGCTGTTATCAAGCAGTATAGTGCAGAACGCTATAATTTTACTGAAATCTTCGTTTAAAAGGTAAATGTCTTGGGACCTGTTGACAAGGAGGGAGGATTACCTTAGCAAGCTGTTTAACCCTAGCTGGAAGGCAAAAGATAGTCCAGGTTTACAGGGAAAATTTCACAACCCGGGACAACTTGATGCGCAGTTATACTCAAAGAGTCTGGAAACAATTGACAAGTTAACCCCGGGTAGGCGGGTTAACCTACCTGGAGTGTCTACAAGGGCAAAAGTTAACCCCCCTGCCAGGGTAACCCTGAGCACGCAGATAAGGTAATCTCGACCTATCCAGTTAACCCTAGCTGCCTGAAACAAAAAAAACAAAAAAAAAGAGGAAATTTATAAGTGCTAAGTTAACCCACTTTCTAGGGAAACACGCTAGCTAGGGTAACCCTCTCTCTTTGTAAACAGGCCCTTAGAGCTCGGTAATAGAAAGAGGCCATTCTGCCAGAAGTTGCAAATTAGATACCAAGTTCTGCAATGGTAAAGACTGCAGTTAAGCATATACCATTAAAGCCATACCGGCTTCCGAGCGAGAGTTATAATTGTTATTTCCTCTAGATGACGTGCTAGTCCATTGCAGAACTTGGTATCTAATTTGCAACTTATAGGCAGAATGGCCTCTGTCTATTACCGAGCTCTAAGGGCCTGTTTACAAGGAGAGAGGGTTACCCTAGCAAGCGGGTTTCCCTAGAAATTAAGTGGGTTACCTTAGCACTTATATATTTCCCTTTGTTTGTTTGTTTGTTTGTTTGTTTGTTTGTTTTTTTTTTTTTTTTCAGGCAGCTAGGGTTAACTGGGTAGGCCAAGATTACCCTATCTGCGTGCCAGGTTTACCCTGGCATGCGGGTTAACTTTTGCCCTTGCAGACACTCCAGGTAGGTTAACCCGCCTACCCGGGTTAACTTGTCAATTGTTTCCAGACTCTTTGAGTATAACTGCGCATCAAGTCGTCCCGGGTTGTGAAATTTTCCTTGTAAACCTGGGCTATCTTTTGCCTTCCAGCTAGGGTTAAACAGCTTGTTAAGGTAACCCTCCCTCCTTGTCAACAGGCCCCAAGACATTTATCTTTTATACAACAAGATTTCAGTAAAATTATAGCGTTCTGCACTATACTGCTTCATAACAGCTATTTTTGTGCTTAAACTATTTCCCCATCGTTGCACAGATCAGCTCGTTCAGCTCGCGAAATTATCCCGTTTGACAAATGGGAACTCCTTCCTGAGCAAATAGGACATAAAGAAGAGCTGGGCCGAGGAGCGTTTGGTGTGGTTTACAAAGCAACTCTAAAGAGACGAGTTGGAATAGAAGTGTTTGATACTAGAAAAACACTGAAGCCCGAGGAGCCATGCCAGGTGGTTGCTGTCAAAGAACTGCAAGGTAATTGCAATCACTATGAAAAAGCATAAATGAAAGGGTAAATCGTTGCAAAACTTGGGTAGGTCCAGTCTCCTTAAAAAACACCTGAAAGAGGTGATGTGCAAATACTCGACTTTTTGGATCGATCGCGCTTCGTCTTTTGCAGTCAGATCAAATCAGCCGTCAATTGTTTTCATGTCCCATTATCCCTGAATTGGACAGCAGGTAGTCCTAAATATGAAACTCAATTGGATTTTGGATTGGACGTCGGAATCACGTTACTCAGACCGTGACTGAAGCAAAGCCTAATAGATGGCCGATTGATCGTCGACTCTTTAGGTCTGAAAATTTGCTAAAAAATGTAAAATAAAAAATCGATGAAACCTACCATGTGGCGAATTGTTGTTATCCTTATTACGTAAACGCAGTTTTGGGGAAAAATAGTCTTCATCAACTTTCATTCATTGTAAAGTGGCAAGGTAGGAGGCTGACGCCAAAATCTGGCACCGATCGACTGAAAACAAGCACCATTTTTTTCGCGAAAATCGAGTCCAGTCGCTAAATAGGCTCTTGGACGGCATGAATTTCCCTAAACAATGAATCCACTGAAGCATCTCCCCTAAGCAACGCGAAGCCACCAGGCTCCTTAGAACTTATACGTTAACCTACAAAAATGGCGGCCCGAAACCGTTAAGATCATGAGCGGCACAGTTCAAAATGGCGCTGAGCTCGGGGCGCCTAGTGACGAGTATAATAAGTCTTCGTGCAGGGACGAGAGCCCCAGATTGCTCAAAGACAAACTCACCGTCCGATTACACCCTCAGAAATATTTTCCCAACGGTGCGTGATTGGCTCTTGGGGAAGAATGGATTCTGGGCAATATTCCCGATCTTTGTAGGTTAACGTACAAGTTCTACAGAGCCTGGTGGCTTCGCATTGCTAGCTGGAGATGCCTCAGTGGATTCATTGTTTAGGGAAATTCTTGTTCCAAGAGCCTAGGCGTGTTTATTCAGCGACTAGATTCGATTTTCGCGAAAAAAATTGTGCTTGTTTTGAGTCGATCGGAGCCCGACTTTAATATCAGCCTCCTACCTTGCCACTTTACTATGAAGGAAAGGTGATGAAGACTATTTTCCCCAAAAACTACGTGTACGTATTAAGGACAACAAGAACTCACCACATGGTAGGTTTCATCGATTTTTATTTCCATTTTCTAGCAAATTTTCAGATCTAAACTTCGCGTTATATGTTCTCTATATTTCCCTATGTTGTATCATGTGTCACACACAGTGAGCCAGGATTACCTATGGGTTACCTATGATTTAACTATATCATGTGTTTAGATGATGCAAGCGAAGACCAGAAAGAAGAGTTCTTACATGAGATAGAGCAGATGAAGCTGTTGGGTGCGCACCAGAATATTGTATCCCTGGTTGGTTGTTGCACTTTGCAGGAGCACAAGTTCCTCGTGATAGAGTACGTTCCGTTTGGTGATCTGTTGCAGTGGTTACGACGCAGGAGGCGATCGGTAAGACGTTTCCCAAAGAAATATTTGAATAATTTAATGTTGGCTCAAGTGTTTGGTAGTAATGGATTTCACGGTAACTCTGGTTTAAATACCAGTTGTGCAGTCCTTCACGAGATAGCTCGTCCTAATTACTTATGCTAGGAAAGCCCGTCTCAGAAAATGGAAACCGTTCTTTGTCGCCAAAAGGAGGGTCATAGTCCCAGGCGGTCCATGCGTAGACCACGGAAACTGGGGACGAGCACGCGACATTGCTCGCTCGTGACAGAATGTGGCGAAGAAAGGTTTGGCAAGTGTCGCGCCTTGTACGTTCATGTCGCATACAAGGATGTCAATCTTTTTTCGAAAGGGTCGGTCCTCGAAATATACTTTTGAGAGCCAGCCAAGTAAGCTCATGCTCGAAACGTTCTGGTCAGATAACAACTGAGCCAACTGTGGCACTGACAAAAAACAGGCAGTTAGCCTGCGTAGCAGCCGTTTTCTTTCCTTTTCCAAACGCTGGCGAACGGGAGAAAAACCTCGAAAGAGTGGGAAAATGAGGCGGCGGACGGAAACCTTTCC
>JAHPZR010013104.1:0-10918 GCA_019787425.1 Platygyra sinensis
TGATTATCACGATTTTGGCAGCGTTAGTACTCAGCGCTGATGTAAAGCCCGAAAATAATTTTTATACCAGCTTTTACACTGACATTTTGTCTTTCGAAACGTCAAAATCTTAGGTATTTCGGTGTTTTACCGGGTAGCGAATTTGCCGATTGAAAAAGTGTGCATAATTAAGAATTTTTAGGAAGTGAATTTTGGTGATTTTAAGCGGCTCTTCTTGACCTTGAAAATTAACCCATAGAGGTATAATTGGCCTCAAACGACTTGAAAACTCCTCAAAAATAAATTTCCAGGCTCAAACTGGAGTATTATTTTGATGGCGATTAAAAAGAGCGAAGTTCATGATAAGGTATTAGTCACTGAATTTTGCGTGTTTTTGACCAGATGTGGGACCACAACGGATTTTTGATTTTTTAGCGGGTTTAAAAATATATTTCAAGAAAAAAATCACACCACGTTTCTAGGCTTACCATAGGCTATCTCTGGGAAGAATATGAAAAATTTTGATTTTTCATCATGTGCCACATATTTTTGATATGGCTCGGTCCTAGTGGACATTCCCTCTTAATGTCTAGTTACTGTTCTGTATGGCAAACTGAACGAAACGTACGGACCATTAACGCTCAGGGGGCCCTGTCCTTAATTAGATGCAAGCCAGGCAAACTGAATGAAACATGAACCATTAACGCTCAGGATGCCTGTCCTTAATTAGATGCAAGCCTGGCAAACTGAATGAAACATGCGGACTGTATGAAAGGTGTTCACGGTTCGTAACTGTTTTTTACCGTCCGTATGGACCGTAAATCAAAAATGCGGACCGAATCAGTGCGGGTGTATTGGACATGTGTGGACTAATTTAAATACAATTAATGACAAGCTTTTTTGATGACAAAGTTACGGGTAATACTTGACGAAAAATATACGAGTTAAGTTTTTTTCCTAAAAGGTGCCAGTGATAAAGAGCCAGAGAATTCAGTTGGAAGAGAGTTAAAAAGTTAGGACCTCGATAGAAAATGGTGAATTGTCAGATATTTGTTCTACATAATGGTAGATGAAAGGATGCCTTGTATTGTAACAATTGATTTGGTTGTTTATTCTCAATGTTCTCAAATTTTTGAGGGAGAAAAGCATTGTTCAATGAGAACATAAACTGACCTAGATGTATTAAATATCTTGAAATTTAAGCCAGCTTAAGTGCCCATAAAGCAAAACATTTGTACGTAATATGAAAATGATATTTGAAATACACAATTCCAAATTTCAAGATGCCTACAATAAATATTGTTGATTTTATGAGTGCACAAAGTTTAGCTATTTTACCTTCTAAAATGGCATTTGAATCGCATGGCAAAAAGGACAATATGGTATGGCTGGTGTACCAAACGATCAAAGTTTCAAGAACTGTTTGCACACCACGGGCATTAGCTTGCACCAGTTTCCAACTGATCCAATTTTAAAGAGGAACTTTGGTGCAAAAATAAGAATTTTTCAAAAGAAAGGCCAAACATCATTGTTACAAATTTTCCTATTGTTGTTGCTCTCTCTTGCAAATTGACTAGTAATTCTGCTATTGAAGTTGGCTTAAAATGCGATTAGAAATCTGCCATCTTAAGGGATTTCCTGCTCAGAAGTCGGTCAGCGTATCATCGTATGACGTCAAGTCGTCAAAGTAATTTGATCCTTCCGCGTCTTCCAGTAGTGTACTTTACATTTTCCGAGATTTGGTTCGAAATATTGTTGAATTCAGGTTTGAGTTATGTCCGAAGCTGGGTCTTCCTTCGATAATTTCGACAATGAACAAGACGCTGAGAGTTTTTCTATTCAGCCATATCAGTTTGAGCCGCGAATCAACTCAGATGAAGCTGAAAGCCTGTCAGGCAAGGAATCCATGGAAAGCGAGGAAGAAGGTGCAAATCCTTGACTTGAGAATTCAGACTGGTATGTAGCGTCGTTCTAATCGATCGATTCATTGTACTAAGTCGAATGACTTTAATGTGAAATAAAATGAACTTAACGCAGAATGATGTGGCGATCGTATTTACGTCGTTTGTCGGTTTAGGTCGATTTTATTAAGCGTTTTTAAACTTGCATAGCATTAGCAAAATAACATATTTGTGATGAATTTTGCACTATTTACCAGTGTATTCGAAGGTTTTTCTTTTTTTTTCAGTGGACAATTCCATGATACACTTTTTCTTCAGGGAAACTGAGTTTCGAAAGCCCAAGCTTTTGTCGGTTAATTTCTCTTAAACGATAAGAACTAAACAAGAAGGTCTACGAAACCCGGGATGAAAATACGAAAAACCTAAGACTGTTTACGGCGGTGTTGCTTTCTGCTTATGTTTTATATGGTAGATGTTATCGTCGTAACACGAGGCCAATTCGTAGCGGTCTTCAAACATCGTTTAAAACACGTAAACGTAAAGTTTATTCACAACAACGAGTTTGACTGAAAATAGAACAAAATAAACAATTATTTACAACGTTTAAAGACAGAAAGAAGTAGCTACGAAAACACAGACTTACAGCTTTTTCCCGCAATGACTGATAGGCCTCTGGACGACGATGATCGCGAGTGAACTTACAATAATAACGACAACTAGCTCTAATAACTCGAGGATAGAAAAAAAAACGTTTGTTCGACCGTTGCGAACGAATTTAAAAACTACTAATCTTATTAGCATAATAGCCTAACGCGCGCGAAAATATCAAATGTCCCAGTGGGCCTCTTAGGGCAGAATAGCGCGAAAGTTACATTCCGGCCCCTAAATGCGACATACTATTAAGCATTTACCAGACAATACTGAGACTTTCGCAGCTTGCGTGATAGAATAAGTTTAGTTCTTAAGTAGCGTTCAAAGAAGGGGATTCCCTTCTGAGTTCGGTAAGAGATTCTTGATCGCGGAAATCCACGAGAACTCCAGTGCCATAGCCCGCTCGCTTTTCAACTTGCATACTGAGTTCCAAATAATTCCACTACTATGACTAGAGATGATCCAACATCTAATTAGCGGATTCAAGGAAAACAATCTTGTCGATTGGTCGTTGTAAGATCGATCCTTTGGTTTGCACTGTTACTCTTCGCACATAACCATCTTGTGTGTTCCTATGAACATCCAAGATTCGGCCAATCGGCCAGCAGCTTCGTGGGCAGCTCAGATCAGCCACTAAGACAATGTCGTCGACAGCAAAATTTCTCCTAGGCCGATTCCATTTTTGCCTTTCTTGCAGGGAAGGAAGGTATTCCTTAATCCACCGGCGCCAAAATATGTCTGCCAGGTATTGAACCTGTCGCCAGCGTCTGCGAGAGTAAATTTCATCTTTGAAGAAGAGACCAGGTGGTGCCGAAGGCCCTGAGCGAAGTAACAACAAATGATTTGGTGTAAGGGCCTCCATGTCTCTCGGGTCGTCTGAGACTTTAGTCACCGGTCTACCATTCACAATAGACTCCACTTCACATAATAACGTTGCCAAGCCTTCATCATCAAGGATCTGCTCCTTTGTCAAAGCGCCCATAACCTTTCTCACGGTCCTAATGCAACGTTCCCAGACTCCACCATGATGAGAACCTCCTGGGGGGTTGAATGTCCATCTAACATTCCGTTGAAGCATAAATTCGCCAATCTTGTTTTGGTTCCAGCCCTCGATTGCTTCACGCAATTCCCTTTCCCCACGAACAAAATTCCCACCATTGTCTGATCTTACTTCTTCGGGTTGTCCCCTTCGGGCAATGAACCGTCGCATGGCGTTAATAAATGAGTCTGTATCAAGACTGTGAGCGACTTCCAAATGTATGGCTCTTATGGACAAACAGGTGAACAAGACCCCATATCTTTTCACAAGGCTTCTTCCTCTCCGCACAACGAACGGGCCAAAGCAGTCGACTCACATATAAACAATGTTTTATGTTTTATATGGTAGATCGACAGGACAAAACTCTGGAAGCACGATTTAATTTTCTTCTCGGTCTGGTTGTAACATCTGGTTATGTTGCCTATTTTACGCATTCCTTTGACTTAACATAGATCAATTATAACTTTAATAATTTGCTTCACAGATCAGGAATGTTACTGTTTAACTCGTCAATACTACAGTACCGCTCAGAACTAAACGAACATCGGGGTAGGGTTCTGGTATTTTCAGGCGTTCTGTCTTGACGACACTTTCTGCAAATGGAGGTTTGGGCAACCATTTTGGCTAAACAATGGCGGTGTAGCAGCACTTGACAGCAGTCTGTTTTTTGAAGGTACAACAACTGCTTGATTCAGAACTCATCTTGACATATAAAGCAGGCACCCAGACTGTCTTCCTCTGGAGCTAAGTTTTGCAGGCGGCGGCTACGACAAGGCAAGTTTGAAGCCATGATAAATCGTTTTAACAGCGAGCAAGGGCAGCACGTAAAATTACTTTGTACAAGTGACAGCAAAAGAAACTTTGCCTGCTCAAATTCCCCATGCACACGTGGATATGTGGACCGCTGAGGAAACAAGCCACGTCCACATTTTTGCATGCCGACAGCCCCCATCTGTGTTTCTTTCGTGAAATCAATTGGATTTTTTGTCTTAATGAGACTGTTGTCTAAGAGGTCCGCATCAGAGCTTTAAGAACCAAAGGAACGCCACTTTTCAGTCACATTCGCTTTACTGCTCGTGACTTAGTGTTCTTTTTGAGAACATTATGGCTACCAAACGCCCTCGTCAAGAGAACCCGGTAAGTATTTTAAAACCAAATTTTCACTCGATTTAGTTGCATTTATGTTCGCTTCTATCGAAGCGCTTTATTCCATGAAGCATTAAACGAAGCAATCGATTTAGTTTTAGCGGTGCTCGCTTCTATCCAAGCGCTTTATCAAGGTGTTCGTTAAAACATCACTAATTTTTTCCTTCGTTATTCCTTTTCTAGTTTACAATGGATGACCAAACATTGCTAGAAGCTGCGGATCAAATCGAAGACCACCTTGCTTTAGCAGAAACCTCCGATGCTTTGGAACTTCAGATTGGAACCGACAAGCGGCACCTGAAGCAAGTGAGGAAATTTATGTGAGTTTATGGGACAAATTAGCGATCGAACTTCAAGAAGTTCGTTAGAAAACAGTGCACTCGCGAGTGTCAATAATTGAACCAAGATGTGAAACATTATGTGTATCTATACAATAGTTGGAACGAAACATTGTATCGCGGTCCTATTAAGAGTCAAACTGCCAAATCTTTACTTAGTAACAAGACAAGTACCGTAAACGTCCATGTATAAGCCGCATCTGTAGATAAGCCACACTCCCAATTTGGAAGCGCAGATTTTGGAAAAAAATAAAAACAATAAAGTTCTAAATGCCAGCAGTTGTATTTGTTATGAACAAACAAGGACAAACAATCAAGGTTTCGAAACACAGACGCAGAAGATGCTGCCATCTTTTACATTTATCAAGTCTAAAGAAAGTGAAATTTCATTTGCTGTACCTTCTTTTCTGTTTGAATTTATGACATCTTCAGCTAAAAATGCTCTTTTTACCCAATTTTTCAAGATTATCACTTCGAAACACACCATAAACTTTACCATTGCAACAAAACGAACGAGTGCTTAGTAGCCAAGCTTTCGATGTGGGGAGGAGTCTGTGACAGGGCCTGAGTCGAGCAAAAAAGCATCGCGGTTCAAACAAGGAGAAATCTACTTTTCACTTGGCTGTTTGGGGATATCACGTCTATAAAGTTGTTTGAAAACCCGCAATAGGCGAAAAACTTCAGGCAGATCAGGAGCTTGACAACAAAGTCGACAAATTTGCCAGGAAAGTGGTCAAAAACAACGAAATGGTCATAGTGGCCATTTCCCTCGTGAGTACTCGCGAATTTTGTGGTATTTTATTGCACGTGGCGGAAAGATATGCGTGGAATTGACTGGCCATAGACGTCACTGAAAACAGCTGTGTAGAGGAATGGAGATTCCTTGTAGGTTGGTGTTTAGTTGTTCGAGTAAAGTGAAAATTAATCGCTTGAAAGAACTCATGGAGAGCAAGATTCGCCGATAAACACTTGAAGACACAAACGGCTCCTTTAGGAGCTACCACTCATGAAAAAAGTCAGCGAACAACAGCAACAAACTCTCAGTTTCTTTTATGTTTATTTCTTGACAACTTAAGAAGTTTTATGAATATTAATTAGGTTTCTGTGATCTCCAAACACAGATGTATCCGTGGATAAGCCGCGCCCTTGATTTTGGGCTTCAATTTAGTGAAAAAAAGTGCGGCTTATACATGAATGTTTACGGTACTCATTTTTAGGCTTGTTATCAAACCATGTGCGGAAGAACGAAATGATTTTACTTAGGTAGTTAGCTCGCCGGGGCAGAAAAATCTCTCAGTGCGCAAGACTTTGCAATCGGCTTCCTTTAGGCATTGATTTCGTTTTACCGCAAACGTGTTGAATTTTAATGCATGTTTGAAAGGACAGACCAATGATGGATGGTCTTTTATTTGTAGACTTACTTGGATGTATTACCTAAAGAGATTCAAGAGTATATCCTTTCTCTAGCCGTGTGGCAGCAAATTTGAGAGCGACGAAAACTTTTTGGACCGCTTCATAAAAACTGATTGATTATGTAACATTGAAAAACATAGGGGCGCAGCAGCATTAGAGTGGTCGCACCGCCTGTTTATGAATGAAATTTAGTCCACGGGAATTATAATCTTAAGGAAATGATTGGAGTGCCTAAAGAAGATCTTTTTGTTTACGGTTATTTTTGGAGTCACACTAAAAAGAATAGAGTACTTTTAGGTTAAAAGTATCAAGAAGTCATAGAACTTGTCCTGAGAGATTATTCTTAATTTTTGTTAAGAGTTACTGGGACATGTTGCCTGAAGAGATCAAGCATTACATACTCACCTTGAAACATAGTCAAGAAATGCATGAGGTTATTAATCATCCATTGAAACGAACCTTAAATCGTGAAATTAAACTTTATGGCATTGTGCTCAATGAAATTAAACGGAATGAGGTTCACCGCATATCCAAAATATATCGTTTAAATTTGGTTTCAATAAAAGAGATCATAAACTGAGATATCGTCAGCCAGAATTTGTCTGTCCTTTTTAATCAAAGCGACCTTATCGGTACTATTATACATACATCTCTGTGTTGTATTTAAATCGACCTTGTTTGTGTAATTATCATTTGGGAAAAAGTTTTGAAGCAGCCGTAGCAAAATTAAATTCTGTTTGGGATCCTTTTTTATGAATCTTTTTTTAATTACACAAACATGGAATCCGGATGCCATTGTAATGCGGTGTAAGCAAAAACGACTGGTGTGCAAGTTGACAGAAAAATGCGATCTAGCTCGTGTGTTACCTTTTGCAGAATATTTTGTCGCCCCTGTGGCCACATGGACGCATCATTAAGAATTCATCAGGATTTCATGGTGAGTGCCACTTGTTACTAGTGTATTTAGGAAAAGATGTAAAAGAAGCGACTCAAACCATGCAATCTTTACGAGACCAATGTGTGTATTGTTTTTAATATTGTAATAAACGAAACGTTTGAAAGGATTGTTCTTTGTTTCCTTGTTTCCATGCTTTCCACCCTTTCATAAAAGCTTCGGTATAGTTCCCTACATTTGCCAATCGGGATAAAGCCCCATCGTCCAAATATTGTCTACCACATAGTCTCGATAATCGTACAACTCCTCCGTCATTAACAATACTTCAGTCTCGAACACCACTGTATTCGTAGATTGAATTAATAATAATAATAGTAATAATAATAATAATAATAGTAATAATAATAATAAACAATAATAATAATAATAAACAATAATAATAATAAACAATAATAATAATAAACAATGTTGCGTTAAACCTTGAATCTTGCTCCTCTGGATTAGCGTAAGTTTCCTCTCCGATCATGATGCCTCTGATTTAAAAATTGTTATGTTGCAAAAACTTATAAAGGCTGTAGGAACGCTTGAACTGAGTGATGATTGGTTAAGAAAACCAGACATGTTTGAAATACTTATTTCTCGTCGATTTAAAAGTATGACCCACGCCTAAACTGAGCATTGATTGGTTAGTTGATGTTATAAAACAACACTGAATTTACCTCATTGATCATTGTAGATCATGATGGACGATCAGAGCTTACTAGAAGCCGTGAATGAATTTGAAGATGACCTTGCCTTGGCGGAAACCGCTGACACTTAAAAAACTGCAGTTAGCTTTCCAGGAACAAATGGGTGGAAATGTCGTGGCTCAGGAACCTAGTCGCTTTGAATTTACACTTAACCGGTATGTGGACCGCGTCAGTGAAAGCATGGGTGTTCGAGAGCGTCATTTTACTGCCAATTTACGCCAGCAAGGACAATTTATCGAAGATCAGTGATTAAGTCGGGCCTTGAGCGATGCTATTTACCGCCCGCTGCAAAATTTGATGCTCCGTGACCGTATTGCCGGAGGCGATTATCTCTATTTTAATTTGGCAAGTAATCAATTGAATCATGCCTGTGGTTGCCGACAGTTAACCGCCGAGGAATGGATGACTGGTAGCGATCGCGTGGATGGTATTCTACAGCAAATGGTTTTTTGCTTAATTCTAAGGAGAACTTTGAAATGGATGACTCCTTTCAATTGTCGTTTACTCAAGTGCGTGCCCCACGCCGTGGAAGTGGACACAAAAGAAAAATGAAACCAGGGCACAGTCACCCAGAAACCTTTAAACGAATGAAAGAAAGTGTGATTACCATCAACAACAAAGATGATCTGTGCTGCGCCAGAGGCGTCCTGACAGCCAAAGCCAAAGTTGACCAACACCTGAATTGGCTTGGGTTTAATAAAGGGCGTGGAATTCAAGTCTCAAGCCATCGACCTTCAATTTGAATCTAACGTTGCTCTAGGTCCTTGCGGCTATCCAGAGCTTGAAAAATTCTCAAAGGCTCCATCGTTGTATGATTGTCAATTAGTTTTGGTCGACGAAACATGAGGTTACAAAGTCTCCAGGTTTGGTCCGTCCCAAGACAAACAGCTGGTCCTTCTGTACAGTGGTCAGCATTATGACATCATCACTGCTCTCGCAGGATTCTTTGCGACAAGTTATTTCTGTGATTGCTGTTTAAAACCCTATAATAACGAAGGTCAGCAGGCGTGCAACAACAACCCAGATCATTGTCCAGCGTGTATGCAAGACGAATGTGCCGATTACAAGCAACGCGTAAAAGGCTCTACATTCTGTGGTAGCTGTAGGCGTTTCTTTTACGGCGACACCTGTTTGGAGCAGCATTTGTCAATGTCCTACAAGGGAACCGCCGCCAATGCCAAGAATGTGAGCATCTGCACGCAACGTCGCAAGTGTTGCAATTGTAACAAATTACTAGTTGGCTTCAAGGAACAGAAAGAACACTTATGCGGCTACATGGAATGTATTTCATGTAAAGTGTACGTGGAAGCTTCTACACACAAATGTTTCATTCAAGTGGCTAAATCCCCCCAAGAACAGAAAGGAAAAAAGCAAAAGAAAAATAATAAGAGAAAGCGTGGGGCGGCTGCTAGTCTAGCAACGTTAGAAGCTAACGGCGAAGGTATGGGCGTGGACAACGACGAAGACAAACCCCCACTACACATGTTTTTTGATATGGAAGCCATGCAAAATACAAACCGCCACATAGCAAACCTACTAATTGCAGAAACAGAACATAATGACCAACCCGAACATTTCAGAGGCGAAAACTGTGTAAAACACTTTCTTGAGTGACTCGACACTTTGACAGAGAATGACACACGCCCCCTCGCTGTCATCGCTCACAATTTTCAAGGCTATGACGGCTATTTCGTGGCGGATGAGTACCACAGACAACATTGGATCATTGAACAAGTCTGTAATGGCGGCAAGCTAATGCAAGTGACTCATGACAGGATTCGATTCATTGACTCACTCTCCTTCTTCCAAATGCCTTTGTCTGCGTTTCCTAAAACGTTTGCTATCAAAGAGCTCAAGAAAGGCTATTTCCCACATCTCTTCAATACCCTTGACAATCAAGATTATCAAGGACCTATCCCAGACAAGCAGTACTACATGCCGGAAACCATGTCGGACAGTGGACGCAAGGACTTCGAAAAATGGCATGCTCAACAAGTCAGCGATCAAGTTCATTTCGATTTCAGCAAGGAGCTGATGGAATATTGCGAATCTGATGTCGAGCTCCTGAAAACCGGCTGTCTCAAGTTCAAAGCGCTCTCTGAGGAAAAATCAAAGTCTAACCCATTCGATAGAATGACCATCGCTTCCGCTTGTAATCAGGATCTTCGCCAAAACAGAGTGCTACCCAATACCATTGCTTCCGAACCCTTGCACGGATGGAGAATGAGCTCCAATCATTCTAAAGTGGCTCCTCTGGCTAAGAGCTTGTGTTGTCGATCAATTAGCGTGGACTCAATTGAAACCCGCTGACTAGATAAACCCCAAGTGCAGTCTGTTAAAAATGAAACGTGAAATAAAAGTTTGTTTGAAAACTGTGTATTGTCATTGAAAGACGGAAAGCGTTTACGTTTAGAACACCGACTAGTATTATGATAGCGGGGCCCTCTGGTTGTGGAAAAACCGTGTTTTAATACCACCAACCTTTTGCTAGAAAACCCTGATGTGTTTAGCACTACACCCCATACGATACATTACTGTTACGGCTCTTGGCAGCATGGATTTGAATTGTTAAAACAGCAGGGCATTCAATTTCACGAAGGCGTTCCCGATAGCAATCTCTTACCCAAATGGTTTTCTAAAGGAGGCATTTTAGTTCTGGACAATTTAATGAACGAAGGAAGCAGCGATAAAAATGTTTTGGATTTATTTACCAAAGATTCCTAAACAAACATCATAAACAAATTACTGTCATTTACCTGTGTCAAGATCTGTTTCCGTCAGGAAAATTTGCCAAAAACCATATCACG
>JAHPZR010013106.1:0-22500 GCA_019787425.1 Platygyra sinensis
AAGGCGCTAGAACAAGATGAAGAGATAGTTAGGCAACGATCTTTGTTGTGCAGTGTACATGTCAAAGCATTTAGTTGACCGTCAAAACGTTAACTCGTTATTGACTTTCACTCTGAGATCTTTATGAGACTAAGTATTTACACCTCCTTCGCAACCATAATTCCGATCGTCACGTGGCAAGGTGGAAAGGTACACTGCAAGCAGTCTCTCTTTTCCTCGAAAACTGTGGGTAAAAGACAAAACAAGCGTGGGAGCGTGGCTGTGATAGTGACGGCGCTGCCGCCAGTAGCGCGGGCGTCGGAAGACGAGTGAAAAGAGAGACTGCACTGGTTTCATACAACGATTTGAAAGCCAGGCACTCTGGTGACGGAGTAATTCTATAGGACAGAGTAATTCTATTGGTCTCTTTTCGATCGTCTTCTGAAGCCCACGCTACTAGCGGCTCGCAGCATCGCCGCTTGCAAGTCACGCTCAGTCACCGTGATGCTCGCGCGGTTACTTGTTTTGCGTTCTGCCCGGCCCCACGGATTTTCAAGGAAAAGAGAGACTACTCATAGTCTAGTGGAAAGAAGCATTATTTTCATGATACGAATAACACCTATTGTTAGTATTTCTTTTATTCTAAATTAATTCATCATGCAGGTAGGAAATATTTGGGAGGCTAGAAAACAGTTACAAGTTACAATTGGTCTCTGACATAACATTTACAATGACTGGTTCACCAGGCACTGAAAAATAAAAATCATATCAATTGAAAGCAAACACTGTAAAAACTGTAAGTTACAACTTGCTCAAAGGACAAGCTTGAAAATAATTTTTCTTTGCACTCTGAGACAAAATACAAAGCTTTAACCTACCCTTTCTTGCTGCATAGGTGTAAAGTTTGATTTGTAATTTCAAAGTCATTTTGTACATGAGAAAAAAGTGCGATTAGCTCAGATGATTTTTCTTTAACTTTCAAAATTATCACTTACTGTCTTCAGATGTTGTGTTATAAACTGGTTCACTTTCCGGGCCAGGTCCTACCACATTCCATGCTTTTACTGTAAACTCGTACTTCGTGAAGATGGTAAGGTTTTTCACTTCTATGCTGGTGCTATTGTCAACTGTATCCAAGCTTTTTGATTGGCTGGACTGCGATATATAGCTCACAGTATAATTTAAGATGACACCATTTTGCTCCGAAGGCAGAGGAGGACTCCATTTAACTAGTATCGACGTTGATGAAGAGTCCAGGCAAGAATGTCTTGTGGGGGACCTGTAGGTTCTGTGGTAAGAAAAAAAATAGGAGAAAACGCTGAGCAATGATAGTTAATAGCACGTCCAATTACTAAGAGTGAAGAAGAAACTAAAAAAAAGTAGCAGACTGACTGTCTATCTGTCTCCCCTGTCTAACTGGCTGACTGACTGACTGACTGACTGACTGACTGATGGACCAACTGACAGATGGACAGACAGATAGAAAGGCAGACAGACAGATAGACGGACAGACAGACGGATGGACAGAAAGACAGAGACTTACAGACTTACAGACAGACAGAAAGTCAGACAGGTAGACAGACAGACAGATAGGCAGAAAGCCAGACAGACAGATAGATGGGCAGACAGACAGATAGACAGTCAGACAGACAGATAGACGGACAGACAGACAGATAGACAGACCGAGACTTACAGACAGACACACAGAGAGACAGACAGAAAGTCAGACAGACAGTCAGTCAGTCAGACAGACAGACAGACAGACAAACTGAGCGACAGATTGGCGGACAGCCCAATCGACTGACCTACTGACAGACAGGTGGACAGACTGACTGATCGTACACATGAAAACTTTAATTAACAAATAAAGAAGCCTAAGCCGTGTATTACACTGTGATAAAACACGATGGTCATTTAAGAACACGAGGGAAATGTAGAAAACACGAGCCGCAGGCGAGTGTTTTCTACATTTCTCGAGTGTTCTCAAATGACCGGAGTGTTTTATCACAGTGTAATACACGGATTAGGCTTCTTCATTTGCTTTAAAATATAGATTTTTCGTGCGCAAAACAATAAAACACGCTTTTTCTGTTTTATACTCTGATAAAACATAAGTTTTTGACCAATCAGAGCGCGCGCAGGGTCCTGTCTATACTTTAATCACTCATAAAACATATCATTTATTGACCTGCAGGATGAGTAGTTTCCATGACAACCACTGGCTTGCTTTCCCACAGGTATTTGATGTTAACAGACACGACAGTGAACGTATACATGACGTACTCTTGTAAATCAGCTGCAACATGAGAAGTGTCTGTTCCATGATACACCACTTGATCTTTTTGTCTATCCTCTTTACTCGGACGTTTATATAGCTTGTAATGGATAATACCATTTGGATGCAACGCTTTGATCCAAGTTATCGTTATTGCTGTCGAGTTCACACTCTTTGCTGTGACGTTTCGTGGAGATGACGGTACTAAAAGTTATATTGAAAGCAAATAAGACAGCAAGGAAATATGGAGTCCAATCTGGATCAGGGTGACCAAATTAAGTTAATGGGAAGAGATTCTCGTCTCCTTTGACTACCGATTTTCGGACTCTCAAGCACTCGTGCCGAATAGACCATTTTACAGTTGTCGGCTTAGTGGCATGACCTCTGAATGGCAGCGAGGCTGGAGTTAATGTTGTTTTGATATTGACCTCACTGCTTTTATTATGCAAATCAAGTTGCTCTTATGCTAACTAGTTTGCATTTACATGAGAAAAGCAGAGAGGTCTGTATCAAAGCAAGGTCACCTCCAGCCTCGCTTGCAGTCACAGCCAGGTAACTAAGCACATGCACCTGTAAAATGGTCTATTTGAGCAATTAGACAGAAGACGCCTGAAAAAAATCAGGGCTTCAACGGGATTCGAACCCGTGACCTCCGCGAATACCGGTGCGATTTCTCTACCAACTGAGGCTATGAAGCCACACATTAGGAAGCGGGGTCAGTTTATCGAGTTTCATATAGACTCCCGTCTGTCAGGAGTGAAATGATGTGAAGTGGCCACCAATATGGCAATCACTTCTTTTTCTTTCTTTTTTTTTGTTACTTAAGCTGATATCTAAACAGCTGCACACCATTCAAAACCCATGTTTCAGTTAAAATGAAGCCTTTGCTTCGGAAAACATTACGAAACAATGTTAATAGCGATTGTCAGTTTGCATCCATGGCAATTCATTCCCCATGAAAAACTTAATGTATTTGTAGATGTCGTGTTACTTGTTTTGTACTGGAAAGGGCGATTCTTATGCAGGCAGTGGCAAATATTGTTTGGTTGTTTTTGTTGTTGTAGTTGTTTTTAGATAGACTGTTTCGATTTCACCATAGCGGCGTGTTGGTCCAGACTTTAGGTGGAAAAATATTCACCGTCCCAACCAGGCAACACCTACTAGGCTCCATTCTGACACTTCCTTCGTACGGCATAATCTTGAAAAAGCTGCACATAATTAGCATCGAGACAACTTGGGAAAAATATGTTTGCAAACACTGTCTGTTGGTTACCTAAAAGAAGAAATTTGCTTAAATAATTGTTTAATTCGTCTTGTCTCTAGAGCCTTCTGGTCCTCCTCTTAATGTTAAAGCCCTTACAAGATCATCGACCTCAATCCTTGTTGAATGGAGCCCTCCCAGTAAACTGGTCAGAAATGGAATTATCACGCATTATATCGTGAAATACAGCTCTCTTAACAGCGAATCGTCCATCAACACCACCGACAATGCCACGCAGATACTTGTGACAAATCTAAGAAAATTCACCAATTATTCCTTCACTGTTCTGGCGGTTAATAACATTGGTATTGGGCCGCCTAGTGGAGATGATGCGAGGAATATCACTTCTGAAGACGGTAAGTGTGTTTTGACCTTCACAGTGATAGTGATTAAGTTAAATCTAAACGTACGTCACAAGCTCTCTCCATGATGCTTGATCTTTTGACCCGGCTACATGGAAAAATCATCAAGGTCGTCACTGGCCGAATTTGTATTAGGGACGAGTTATCCATCTGAGACGAATTACATGTCTGAGACGGGTAAATCGTCGCTGCCCAAGACGGATAACTCGTCTAGGTATAAATCTGGTAGTTTAGACGAGTTATGTGGACTAAATTTGTCGTCAACCGATTCGTCAGTCAGCACGTCTTCAAGGACGTGCTGACAGACGAATCACCTGAAGACGATATTTGGCCACATAATTTGTCTAAACACCGGATTTATACCTAGACGAGTTAATCCGTATCAGGACGCTAAATCGTCTGAGATGGATAAATCCTCTTCTAATATAAATTCGGCGTTGTGATAATTCGTCTCTAGTATAAATTCGGCCAATCAGAGAATAGGTTGTGAACAGTATAGAGAAGGTCAGCAATCTTTCCAAACCCAAGCCAAGCTTGGTGTAAAAAAACAGTTTTTAGACCAAAGTAAGCCCAACTTTTGGAATAAATCCTTGATTAATGTAATTAGTATATATCAAAACAGTGATAGTATTTTTCCACGCTTTCTAATTACATGTAGCTACTCGAACTCGAGATAGTGCCTGTCATTTGCCTCCCAACTCGCGATTGTTAAAGAGGTTCGCGAAATTTATGCAATTGAAATTTATAAATGTCGTTTGTCATACATTACAATAATACAATAATTTTATTATCTCTCCCAAAGGGCTATGTTGAGTTAATTTACAAATGCTACAAAGAGTGGTATAAGTAGAAAAATAGAGTCATAAGTTATTATGTTTAGATGTTCGGTATTCTGCTCGACTGGTTTCTTGCGTGAAGGAGCTTGCGATTTGGTAATTTTCGTCGTTGCAGTTTGATAACTTTTTATCGTTTGTGCGGAGTGGTTAGCACAGACTCAAGATCAAGCAGTCCTGGTTCGAATCCTGGCCAAAGTTTGTGCGTTGCGCTGTTAAGGACGACTGTTTACCGTCGCAAATTCGCGCTTTTTCATCCAAGGTATATGCCGTGAATGGGTTGTTGCAAAATTTTCACGTATGGCGAACTAGTGCTTGTCTTCCCTTTAGGCTACAACGCAAACTGGAGTTACATGTGCTAGGATTGTAATGGTCTTATCAGAACTTCATGCTCTTTCTTATTTTTTAAAGTGCCTGGTGAACCAGTCATTGTGAAGGTTACCTCAAAGACCAATTCCTTGGAAGTGACTTGGAAACCGCCCACAGAGCCGAATGGTATCATCACAACGTTTCGATTATGTTGGATGCTCTCGGCGGAGCAGAATGCAAGTTGTGTTTTCTTTAAACGGTGGTGCAACTCGGCACGAGATTCGTAATCTGAGTAAGTGATAACGAGCTGTAATGTAACTTATACAGGTAGAAGAAGTAGAAAACTAGTCAAAAATTTTGGGCATTTAGGAGTCTCCAAAGGGTTAAATTTTGATTGCATTTGTTACAGTTTAAGTCTTCAGGTATTACGCAAGGTTTAAACAAATACAAGTAACTTTGAACTTGCATGTATGTTTACAGTATTTGTCATCATAAGTTCGTTGATTAGCCCCTCCAATAAAATCCTCCGTGAAAAACACACCAGGGAGTTCTTAGAGGGTTTTTATATTATTGTTGTTATTGTCATCGTTATTGCTATTGATATTTGTTTACGATGGCCATTTAGAGAATTATTGGGTGTATTCAAGGCTGCCTTCTTTTTTCTAAAGCTAGCCCTCTTCTAACCAAGACACGCCAACTGGAACTACTACAACAACCATAACAACACCGCCGACAACGTCCAAAAAAGTACGGTCCTGGACAAAACGCCAGAACAAAGTGCTAATTTTTTTAGTACTGGCCTCAAGTTGCTAATAACATAACGTGTTTACTCTGCAGCCGCATTTTCGGATTATGATGTTTCCCTCGCTGCCCGGTACATCAATAGGCCTGGGCCGTTTTTTTACCAAAGTCTACCAAAACAGCTGAAGGAGGTATGTATGTGAAACGCTTAGCACGCGTAATTGAGTCATATCTCAGTTGGATACGAATACTGTTAAGTACCTGTCGAACAATATTTTTACAATAACTGCAGAAATTTTCTCGCCGCTCACTGGCTTATTTTAATCGTCAATAAGCGAACAGACAAATGAATTTATAATTTATGCGATGTTTTAACGAGCGAGAGCGGACAATGTGACAATTTGGTATCGTAGAGAAACATATCGAGACCAGTTTTTATGCGTCTGTTCTGTTATTGACGATAAATTTCGTCATACCATTATCAAAGTAGTATGTGGATCCACTCGGATATCGCCTTGTGGATCCACAGCTACTTTGACAATGTTATGACGAAATTTATGATCAATAACAGGACAGGCGCATTAAAAACTGACGTCAATTTGTTAAAATTCTACATTAAACTCCTTATTAAGTTTTATAAGCCGGAACCTGAATTTTTTCGTTAGTAAGGCAGCTCCGAAGATGAAGTTGCATTTTAATCTCACGTAGTATTTTGTTACCAGTTCCTTCGAAACCGCAAGATTTAAGAGCTTGGAACACCAGCGCATCGTCCATTTTTGTCACGTGGAAGAAACCAGCAAGCATTAATGGCATTCTGAAAGGCTACCAGGTAACTTAGGGGTTAAAGGTCCATGTAAGAAGAACTTTGAAGCTAAATGCCTTTATGGCATATGGGTTGGGTTTTGGAGGCACTGAGAGATGGTCTTGGACTGGACACTCGAGTCGCTTGGTACCTCTTTCTACTCGACTGTAACGTAATAATGCTAATCTGCAATCCGGTATGTTGAGCTGTCATACACTGTTACCTCATGAGACAGTGTATCCCATGGCTGGATGTCGTCCTCGTAATTGTGACGTTTTCTCGTTTCTTCAATGTTTTGGAAGAAAATTTGGCAACATACTGCACAATTCAATTTCCAAGAGGACTGAAGAAAGGAAATATTAATGTCGCTTAACGACCAATTTTAAGGTTTAAAAAAAAACTCAAAAATGTTCAGTAATCTAATGAGTGTATGTAAACAGCTGGAAGATTTAAAGGACCATTCAATCCGTGCGTGATGTTCTAATAGTCAAGATTCTATGAAATGTTTGGAAAATTCCTTTTAGAATGAAATTCAGTCAGAATCCATGAAACGAATAGAAAGTTCGTGCTTGATTTCTATGAGGTGACGAAATAAATAAAATGGAATATAGGTGATAGTTGATTGGGCTCTCAGCATCGATACCTAGCACGTCATAGCCAGAAATGTAGAAGGAATTGTTTAATAGTTAAAGTGCCTATAAAGTAAAAAAAAAAAAAAGCAATGCCTGCTTATTTGAAAGGACTTTCAAAGTATAGAAGAATGGCGTTTTTCTACTAGCCAGTTGAATTCGTCGTAGTATCCCACTCAAGAGAGGAGCCTTAGTCGTCTGTCATCGGAAGAAGTAGGGTTGAGAAAGACAATTCTCACGATTATGAAGCAGGCAATTGACAGTTTCACTTGCAACGGAAGTCGGCCACGATTCACTGGGCGACTGGATACTTTAGCATTGGTTCAATTTAAAACTACATTCCGTAGTGCGTGTTCATGTAGCTGATTTGCCATCAGTCTGTTTCTAAACGGGATATTGTATACATGTAGATGGAACACGTCGGTAATGCACGGCTATGAAGTGAAAGTCAATTCAATTCAATTTCAATTCAATTTTATTATTAATTTCAATTAATTCATCAATTAATTAATGTAAATTAAAACAAATGAAGAATTTAAATATCTACAAACCCGCTTGTAGCATAGCTAATCTAGGCGGGTTGTACTAATTACAGTCATATTAACCGAGCAAAAAGTGATTTAAAAACAGCTACTAAATAAATAATAAATATAAAATCTTCTCCAGCTCGTTGTTCAGTGGTTTTCACTGTTCAATTTTTTTTAGGTGTTTAGCCGTCCGGCAGACGACACGGACGAGCCTTTATCAAAAGATGCCGGTCTCCGCACGAACTTTACACTGTCAGGACTGGAGCCGTACACACATTATGACGTAGCTGTCCAGGCCCTCACGGGCGCTGGTGAAGGAGAGAAGAGTAGGGTCACGGTCATGACTGACGAGACTGGTGAGCTACAGGGGAGGGGTAATTTCCTTACAGTCGTCCTGGGACTGGTTGGGATTATAGTTCGCGCTTTTGTAAACAGTTTTCATTAACCACTGACTAGGCACTTTACGTGTTAAAAGTACACGTAAGACGTGAAGCGTGGGGGGAGAGAGGGTGAAGCGTGGCGAGTTACGCGGGACACGTGATACGTGAGGCGTGAAGAGTGAAGCGTGAAGCGTGAAGCGTGAAATGTGTACAGTTAACACAGTGGGACGAGAAGCCGCACTGCTTTCTGTGCGTATGACACAATTTCCGTTTTTGACGGGCTTTCTTCTTGTGCGAAGGTTCCCTGATTTTCATTATCCATTGAATTTTAAGTTGTGTTTTCCCCCTTTTACCTCTAAATTTAGCACCATCTATAGTTAGAGAGGTATCAATTCCACCGGACAAGGTAGCAAGCTATTCTATTGAAGTGAGATGGCTTCCACCTGCAAAACTGAATGGAAAGATTGGTTATTATTTTTATTACTGGGAAACATCCGCTGGTCAGACGACCGCCAAACGCTTTGTAATACCAGGAAGTGTGCATTATAAACTTGTCAGCGGTTTAAGGCCATTTACGAATTACACGTTTTCGGTGGTGCCATACAACTTGAGAAAGAATCTCAGTGGGAAGGCTTTTGATCAAAAAGGACAGACCAGTCCTACAGGTACGTGTATGCACTTTACTGCTTTCACTCGTACATTTATTTATTTTGTATGGAAAAATCCCAGTTCTTCATGAAAATCAAAAAGTAGACCTTCTCGGCCGAGTTGTTCAAAGCCCGATTAAGCTAACCCAATGTTAGCGAGAATTTTGATCTCAGTTTTGTAAGTTTTTGGTCAGGTAATCTGTTTATATTGTTTGCCCTTCAGTTTTGAGCTGTATGAATCTGAAACTATACCCAACGTTGGAGGTGAAAAACGTTTTTAAACAAGAAAAAATAGTGCCTCAGTTAATGTTTAATCCTGGGATAACGTTAACCGGCTTTCGAACAACCCGGCCCAGAGTTGTGAACGTCAACGCTGTTTAGACGAATCTGTCACTTGCGTTTGGAATAGACCATTTTCAAGTTGTCTGTTGCCTCTCCCTGTTGCCTCGGAAAGAGCATTCGTTCGAAACTATTCGAATGAATGTGTGTTTCCTATACAGGTTCACTTTCAAGCAAAACAAACTCAATTTCATATGAAAAGTTTTGCACGAGGACTCGTTTTGAAAACGATGGCGTACTGATTGTTTCAGAGCCAAAGCAACTACAATAGAATGCCTAATCACAACAAGCGTATCTAAACAAAATGAACTGACGAGAAATAGGCCATTTTCGAGTTCTCGTGTGCCTCTGTTTCAAAACGAGTTCAAGTGCGAAACCTTTCTTGGGAAAATGAGTTCTACATGCAGTTACATTTTCATCCAAATCAAAGTCATTTTCATGATCTGAATGGTTTCGCACTTAAAGTCGCTTTGAAACAGAGGCACAGGGGAACTCGGAAATGGCCTATTGGAGCAAAGATACGTGGCCAGCACCTAGCAAGAGTCAGGTCACCGTTTTGATTTTACGTCTCATTGATTGCGTGGGTGGAAGAAATGTTTATTTTGAACCTGGACAAGGTTCAAACGGATTAATTGACAATTTTTTGGGGGGTTTTGGTGACGGAAATAAAGTTTATCTGCAATCATGTGAAAAGGTTCTTTTTATCCCAAACCAGTTCAGGTCGCTTGCAATTCCCGGCGTCACTCGCAACCTCGCTTTCCATTCCCTGTCCCGCGTACATTAAGACAAGTTTTAGAACCCGAATTGTCTTATGAGCTTCACCTAACCTGTGACTTCTTGGTGATTCTGTTGTTTTCAGTCCCTAGCGGACCACCACGGAATGTTAAAATCGACACCACGACCTCTACGTCTTTCACGTTAACCTGGGACCCACCACTAGAGCCGAACGGCATCATCCTGGGATATGACGTCATGTACTACGAATGCGACAAATCGAATAAAAAGAACATCTATGACAACATCAAGGAAAGCAAGCACACCATCAAAGACTTGCATCCTTATCGGTGCTACCGGATGCATGTGGCCTGTGAATCTAACGGAGGTTTGGGGGCATTTTCTGACGGGGTTAAAGGTTGGACCAAGCCTGGAAGTAAGTGTGGCGATAGAGTTCTGTCTTGTTTGGGTGGCTTGAGAAAACATACGTTTCAACCTACAATGGGCGACAAAAGTAGTTGAGACACCTTTAGGAAAAGACGATTTTCGATTCTTAAACATTTGTTCTATTTTATTTGCATCTAGCGTTAAATCTCTGATAGCCCCGGCCCCCCAATTCAATGTTGTGTAGGCGTTGTGGTCTGTGCAATCGAAGAAATAGAAAAATCAACATTGTTGTGGGGGAAAGGGGGGGGGGGGGGATGTTTCCAAGACGCAGAAAAATCGAATTTAAGTGCCAAGTGTATCAACACTTTTGTCCCTCATTGTCTGAAACAGTAAATTTGTTTCTGGTACAATAGCCGGTGTACTACTTAATTGAAATGCCTGCCGTCGCTTTATTCCAGGATTTGGGTTCTTCGTATGGGAAAATTATGGCAAGCTTACTCATCAGTACAAAAATTTAAGGAAATTATCGCTTTTTTTGGAAGTGTAATCTTGCGTGACATTCGTGCGTGACATCGCCAATTTAGGGTGTTGGTCATCTCCACCTTATTTCTCGCCGAAAAAGGAATGAAATAAGAGAGTAATTGTTGAATTACAAACTTCCGGTGGTACTCCCAAAGTAGGCTATCTTGGAGTAATTCAAACAACCACTGTGCAGAAAAATCAACGATAAACCACGGTCGACCACGGGTAACCATGAACTGACTAAATCAATATTAATAGTATCCTTTTAACCGTCATTTGGTTACCCGTGGTTAATCGTGGTTAATCGTGGTTACCAGTGAAAAAACTGCATTAATCTGCATTATGTAATCGTTTTTCCAAGCTGAACTGGAAAAAAGAAACAAAAACTTTGTAGAATAGGAATTAAAATGAGACACTGTGTTATAAAACTAACTTTTGGGCTCAGAAGGCACGTTTTTATTGGTTTAGCGACAGCTGACCGTGAGTAATGGCATCATTTTTACATCATACTTGCGTGTTAGAAGCATTCCGTTAACAGCATTGTGTTGAGCGGACAAAATTACATAAGATCACTTGTTTTATCACGCTTTTGTACTTCATGTCATGACTTCTCAATGTTTTATCGATGGTGAAGCGTTAAAAATAGAATAAATTAATTAACTTTTCGATGCAAAAGGTTTACCAATGAGAAACCGTTGGAAACTCGCCCAGTAAAAGTGTAAAAGCACTAAAACCATCGGTTGATATAAAATTTGATGTGCTCAGTGCAATGCCGTTATCAAAATAATATATACATGTTGCTGTGACGTCATCATGAGGTCATCTGTAATGGTAAAGTATTGTATTAAGGTCAGACATAGAGAGATTTTTGCCAAAGAACGATGCAATTTCTGTTTTTTCGTCAAAATATGACAACTGAAAAGTGAAACAACTGTAGCCATCATGTCATAGTGAGAATTGCGTTGAATGAAAGTGGGGTAGACACCCTTTGAACACTTTAAAAGAGAAAAAGTGGCAATAAACACCACCCTGAGGGCTAAATATGGATCCATTTATTAACGAGATACACCAGGTTTCGTCTTTGTATCGGAATTTCGGTGAGAAAAAAACACTTCCCACTTTTTCTTTAGTCAGGAATAACTCTGAACCACGCATTTGGTCGCTTTTGTAAAAATAAAGTTGCTATAGCTTAGATATATAAAGGAAATCGCTACAATTTGCATAAATAGCCTCCAGACAATGGGCGACAAAAGTAGTTGAGACACTTTTAGGAAAAGACGATTTTCGATTCTTAAACATTTGTTCTATTTTATTTGCATCTAGCGTTAAATCTCTGATAGCCCCGGCCCCCCAATTCAATGTTGTGTAGGCGTTGTGGTCTGTGCAATCGAAGAAATAGAAAAATCAACATTGTTGTGGGGGAAAGGGGGGGGGGGGATGTTTCCAAGACGCAGAAAAATCGAATTTAAGTGCCAAGTGTATCAACACTTTTGTCGCTCATTGTAGGTCCCAGGGTTTGCTCAGTGAGATCCCGGGAGTCTGGTATTCCTGGTTTGGATTTTCGCGCGAAAATAACAACCAATAATACGAGACTCCACACGGATCGTAGTCGAGCTATTTCGTTAGGATAAAATTTTAGGACTGCATCTCGGACACCTCAAACTTTTTTTACTAACGCCGGAACTAGTTTAGTCCTTAAATTTATGTATGGGTATCGCTTGGAAGTTCGGCAGTGCGATAGTAATACTGCCGAAAAGGCTTTTAGTTTTCGTCCACGTGTACGTGAATATTTCTTTCCAAGTACTCAGGGTCTATGTTGTCTGTACTCAAATTGGCAGAGGATACTGACAGATACTGATCTGATCTCGTTTATTTGATCTTTTCCCGAATTTGGTTGGGAAAGATACCAGACTTCACCTTTTTTGATACGCTACGGTGGTAAATCGATTGGTCACGCCATAGATATTTTAGTTTGACTACGTCTCGTCAAAACAGAAGCCATGACTCGACCAAACTCGCCTAAAATGACATGCTGCCGAAGAGTAGTCAAAAGATACAATTAGCTATAAATATAACTTTTCACGTTGTTATTGTACTGGTGTGTAGATTCGTTGGTATGCGGGATCCATAATTATTCTAAGAATTTTTTTCCGTTAGGAGTTATCACTTCGACGGCATCTCCGCTTTTGATCGCTTTGATCAAATTTTGTTTTAGTAAATTTCCGTGTTTTTGTTTATTACATTCAGTTTGTTGGGTTGTAATAACAATCCTAGGGCTATTTATGCCTGAACAAAAAAGCAAGATGCTCCCTCCTATGCCACTGGCATTTTCTTACTCATAGTAAGTTAGAACTAATTTTGTTTTCTTTTCACTGCAGAGTGATTACACTACAAATGTCGTTGTAAATGTTAATTGAAAATGTTGCTGAATTGTTTTCGATCCTGTAACCTTCGAAAAAGTGTTGGATCTGCACATGCTGTTGAAACCTCCATTGAAAGCTTATTGAATTTTGTTTATTCTCTACTAGAAAATAAGTTTTCCCCCTCAAGGCTGGAAACTAAATGTCCTTATACTAGGCAAATGCTATTTTCTTCACAGTAGCTTGCAGTGGTAAAATAAGGGAATGGAATTTCTTGAGGCAAAAGTCGAAATGGAATTTTTTTTATTTTTTTATTTTATTTTCAGTTCTTCCTCCCCTTGGCACATTAGCGCCACCTGATAAAGAGACTATTAAAAGCTCCTCCTTTGTAGTGGACTTGACGGAGGCGTCAAATGAAAAGGGTGATATAAGGTAAGAATACTCGATATAATTAAATGATCATGTGCTAGGTCGCACTATTCTGTCTGATTGCCTGCCTGTCTGCCTGCCTGCCTGACTGCCTGACTGACTGATCGATCGATCGACCGGCTGACTGTTGAGTGAGTGAGTGAGTGACTGACTGACTGACTGTCTAACTAACTGACTTTGTCTGTCTGGCCGATGGACAGACGGACCGTCGGTAGGACAGACGATCGACTGGCAGACTGACTAGGTACTGTTGAGCTGACTGAAAGACTGACTGAATTTCTGAATAACTACTGGCTGACTGAGTACTGAATGACTGAGTGACTCTCTGTCTGACTGACTGACTGACTGACTTCCTGTCTGTCCGACTATCCGATTGACTATTGACTGACTAATGACTGACTGCTGTCTGTCTATGCAACCGACTAATGACTGAATACTTAGTTTAACTGACTGATTGACTGACTGACTGACTGACTCTTGTTTGACGGACTGACTGGCTGGCTGTCTGATTGACTAGTGACTGATGGACGGATGGACAGAATGTCTGTCTGTCTGTCTGACTGACTGAATAAGAAAAAAAACATGTATTCACCTGTAGGAGCAGTTTTTTCCATAACAACCAGGGACTTGCTTTTTCAACCCTATGTGACGTTAAAAGACGTGACCGTGAAGAAATATATGACCAACTCTTGAAAACAGCAAAAGAAATGTCCATTCCTCCATAAAACAGTTGGTCTTTTTGTGTATTCTCGTTACTCAGACGCATATATAACTTGTAATGTATAATAACATTTGGATACAGCACTTTGACCCACTGATGTGGAGTTCACACTGACGGACGCTGGTGACAGATATTTCACGTTACCTTGTCCTCGATTTTCCTTCTGGTATTTTAGCTACTACCAAGTGATAGTGCGAGAGCTCGCCACAGACAACAGAAACCAACCGGTTCGCGCCCAAGACCCTGAACGTTACAAAGCGGAAGACTTGTACACGTACGAAGAGGCTCGCAAGAAGAAACCGCAGCTGGTGCCATACATCGCAGCTGAATTTCACGCGAAGGACTTCTCTCATTACCGGAGCTTTTTTGTGGGCGACGGTTCACGTAGCAGTAAGGTATCCAAAGATATATTGAGTAGACGGAGAAAGCGAGAGGAAAATGCCATTGAATACTACAACGGTCCCCTCGAGGAAAATACTTTCTATGCCGTGTTTCAGCGAGCCTATGTTAATAAGGTTGGTATCAAGGTTCTTCTACAAGTTTAGCTGCCTGAATTAACTGATGCGTTTTTGGCGCTCTCAAATTTCCCCAGCGAGCCTAAAATTTAACTCTACTGGTACGTATTCATTACTGTATGGTGTTGTAGCTTATCGCAAGTTCGTTTTTAGCACCGATATGGTTGTTCCTTGCGCGTGAATGTTACGCGTGATTTACTCGAACCCTTACCTGTTTCTGTGTATAGCTGTATCGTGAGTGAGGCTGGAGCTTTCACAGTCCCGGGCAAGTTTAAGTGTGCGGATAAGGACTATAAACCGTAGGCCCCGTCTCCTGCATCTTCGATGTTATGGTTAGCAGGAGACGTAAAAGAACCCACACTCTTATCGTAAAGAGTAGCACAAGGAGCCCTTACATCCGTTTAGAATATGAATAAAAGATCAAATTAGCGTTATCGCGCGTGTTTTGTGTTTTGTGGCCGCCATTTTGAATTTTTAATACGTACGCGCTGTAAATTGCGCGGTCTGCTAGTGCGAGGTCTGGAACCGAGATTACGGAAGTCTGGGACTCGCAACTTTCTCGGAGGATCCCATCGCTCACTTTATTATTTTCGGTGAGTGATTGGATCCTCCGAGAAATTTGCGAGTCCCAGACTTCCATAATCTCAGTTCTAGACCTCGCACTAGCAGACCGCGCAATTTACTGCGCGCTCGTATTAAAAATTCAAAATGGCGGCCACAAAAAAAAACCAAAACAAAACACGCGCGATAAAGGTAATTTGATCTTTTATTCATATTCCAAACGGATGTTAGGGCTCCATGTGGAGTAGGGCATGAAGTTCCCGGTGTTGTGGTATGGCCTTTGTTGTTATACTGAGGGTTGAGGTGGGAAATGCTCGGAGATATTAGCTACGATAAAGCTACTCTAAAATCGGAGGGTAAATAAAATATTCACTCCTTCACGGGTTTGATGAATTTCAACCCGCTTGAACAAATCGTGATGGATTATTTCTTCTGTTTGCAGGATATTTACATCTCAAGTTCTTGGATTGAACCAGTAGAAACAGGTATCGCATACTGCTTAGAATATTACTTTTGATATATCTTGACTACGATAAGAAAACAGGATACCGTATCATGATTTGTCCTTGTTTTGGCATATTGGCTCTTGAGACAAAAAGCTATATCTCGTCTATTTAAACGCGGCGACCTCGATCCAATACAAAACCTCTCAACTTGGCTGATGTTTCGAGTTTTTCACCTTGCGCGATCAACTTGTTGTTGCGAATAGTAGAGAGCGGGTCCACTTTGAGCAACAAATTTTGGCTTTGCTGCTCGTTCATCAAACTCACAACTTCGTGACAGGTTGAAGCAGTGTCAAAGCTTGCCCCATAGCCCATTTGCAGAAACGTGAGAGCACTGGGGCGATTTTCTTATATCGATTAGATTGAAAATCTAAACACCTCAGCTGAAATGTTCATGAATGAAAAGCTACCCAACCAAGTTTAAGAGTTTTCAGCGAAAAATTGTCCAAATGGGAGCCTTGCAAAAGTTGCAAAATTCCATACAAACCCTTATATTTTTTTGGCTGTCTACCCAATCCATACAAACTCTCTATTTTGAGTGACATTTGAAGAGCTACCATTTTGCCATTTTCCTCCTCCAAATGCTTCTATTCTTGGTAAAGACTCTCAAATTTAGTTGATCTTTCATTTGAACTTCTTAGTTTTTTAAACAAACGGAAAAACAACCACACTCTTTCCCAGTCCTCTAACGTTTCTGCAATGGCCTATGAAGCCTTCCATGTTGCGACAAATCCTACCTTGAGTCCGGATGAAAAAGCAACAGGAGCTACCATTGGCTTCAATGTAGCCAATAACAACTTGCGTTACAATTTGCGACTACCATGAAGAAAGCAAAAACACACAAGAAAAGAAATTCGACCTTATTTCTAACGCGGATTACTTCGCATCCGCGTAATAACTGCTACGACGTAACAAAATGATAGCTCTTCATAATCAAAACACACGGCGGGCCTTCACCAACACGCGGGAAATATATTGTTAAAAGTGTGGCCATGAGAGAGCCACATTGGCCAGCTAAGTTGGGTATTACGGGAAAAAAAAATTCTCTTTCTATAAAACCTTGACCAGGTAGGGACTCGACTTTCAACTCCTGGACAGCACTTAGACGTGTGAGTCAGTGAGTATAGAAATTGGCTTATATCATGATACTCTTGGTGTGATGGACTAGCATTCAGGCTTTCCATTCATGGCTTGTAAACGTTTTTAGAACAAGATGCGGTTTGCTAAAAGAAATAACGAATGAAATTTAGCAAGCCTTGTTATTTCATTATTCTCGAAACATAGTTCGTTTTAGCCTCTTCTTTGTTTAATGTAGTTCATCATTTGTTTTTTCCTGTTGTTGTTTTTTTTGTTTGTTTGTTGTCTTGTGTTGTTTCTTTTTATTGCACTTTTTTGTTGTTTTATTGATTTGTTTCCCTCATTTTTTTAGCGGCCGCTGTCAGTCCTACAGAGCCACCAGGATCTCCCACAAACATTGGCCTCATTGTTGGAATTGTTCTTATTCTGCTCATTGTTCCAATTGTATTAGCAGCTGTATACTTCATGTGGTAGGCCTTTAACAATATTAAATTTTCCTACATAGTGTAAACCCAAAGCTAACAAAAAGTCGCTGAGAGTTGAATTACTGGAAAGTTTCACTCTATTTTTTACCTTTCTTTAACTCTCGGTGGCTATCTTCAACCCTGGCTAAACGAAAATAGCTCTCGACGAGTCGCGCAGAGAAACTTCGAGTTGTATTTCAAATTCAATAGCAGTTCAAGCTAGTCAAGGACATTCGTCAAAGTTGTAGCTAGCATGCGTTGGAAGCGTTCCCGTACGAAGAACTTTTCCACCTGCTCGCCGCGCCTAAATTGGAGTGAGAGCAAACCATAACGAAGCGGAGTGCTCTCGCTCCGCATGTATGTATCCGGTCACCTGTATAAAATCACACATGCTGGAACGCAGCCAGTTGCACAGTGGAACTTCCAAAACAAAGGCAGGTCGAGGTGGACTGGTACGAGTTGCTTTGTTTTGGAAGCCCCACTGTGCAACTTGCGTCCCTGCATGTGTGATTTGTTATCACGTGACTGGATCGGGCAAAGGGCCTATTTCCACGTGGCAAGAATGTGGAAAAGCTCTTCGCACGGGAATGGTTACTACGCAGGCTAGATTGAATCAGCATGAATCAAACGGGGGTATGATTTTGTCAACAGTACTTGACACGGGAGACTCGGTGAACTAATGTTTAGTGCGCTGGACTCCGGATCGAGCGGTCTGGGTTCGAAGCCTGGCCTTGGGCAAGACACTTTACTCTTACAATGCCCCTCTCCACCCAGGTGAATGAATGGATTAGCCCTGCGATGGACTAGCATCCTATCCGGTGTGGCAGTAGAGATACTCTTAGTCGCTTCATGTTACAGAAACGGAAACTCGTATGCAGACTTAACCCTTCATCTGCTTGAGAAATATCGGAACACGTCATTACGAATAGCGAAGCGCGCGAGTGACGTCATCACTCAGACAAGACTCTCACAAACAAACTGGAATGGTGGATGATTTTGACGATTTCTTTAAGAGCAAAAGCTGGTGTTCCTAAAACAATTGTAAAAAAAAAAAAAAAAACTTCGCCTACCTCTCTGAATTTCCCTCAGAACACGCTTATGTTGACTGAGTATCGCGGGGAATTCAGTAATTTGCATTCTATTTTTAGACTTCGTGCGCTTTGCTATTGAAGGTAATGCCGAATGAGACTAAAATTGTCGTGCCAAAGCAAAAAAATAAATATGGAGTGAAGTACTTTCAAGTTTGTCGAGCGAGGTATTTTTATAGTTTTAGAGAGCTCTCTTATATATGAAATGTCTTAAACATGGTCAGTTTAATTGTTCGCTATCGTTTACTTGTGGATCAGAGTATTTTGTTTCATAAATGTAGGGAGCGTTTCTTATTGTTAATGGAAATAGCCTGGAAATAGATATAACATTTGTCTCCTTCATTCGCTAGAACTAAAATGTTGTTGCTGAAATTTTCATTCAATGCAGCAAATACTAAACAATTATTGGATGAGGTTTTTGTGATATCCGGAATAATTAAGGTCGAGGTAAGTGTTATCAGCCGAAGCCGAAGGCTGAGTCTGATAACACTAACCGAGACCTTGATTATTCCGGATATCACAAAAAGCGAATCTAATAATTGTTTTATTATACATTGTTTTGAAGAAAATAACGACAAACGCATTATCGATAAAGCGATTCGAGAAGCCATTCTTACTTCGCTGTCCGTGAACTTGACATTGCTCTTAGAAATCATGGATTGCGCGCGCAACCTACAGATTATTCACTTATCTGTAGGTACAGATTTTGGAATAATCTGTAGGTTGCGCTGTTTCCCAGAATTAACTGTAGGCTTTTAGCCAATGATAAGACAGATGGTGACTACAATGTATAATAAGCGAGCTGAACATTCAGTTTAGAAGAAAGTTGCAGATATACTTTGCCGCTTATTTAAAGCTATTAAATCTGCCAAGAACATCGATGCTTTGCTTGGCGTGCTTTCTATGGATGTTCAAATAAATGATATTTGTAAAAGTGCCTTTTTCCACCTTCGTAACATAGCTAATAGTAATAGTTTATAGTAAAATAGTTTATGTAATAGTTTATGAAAATTTTTATGTGTAATTAATTTTAAGATACAGCGCCCCTATGGAGACCAGCCTTAGAGCTTAATGGGCTACCCTGTATATATATATAAAAAAAGGTTTACTCTACTCTAAGGTTAGAAAGTCCTTTCTTCAGTACCGCCAGTGTGAAGTACTCATTCATGCTCTTATTTCGTCGAAGTTGGATCATTGTAACATATCTGGCCTACAGCAGGCGGAAATTATAGAATGCAACATGTACAAAATTCAGTCACCAGGAGATATGATCACGTTACACCTGTACTAAGAAGCTTACATTGGCTGCCTGTGCCTGCCCGTATTGACTTTAAGCTACTTCTTGTTTTTAAAGAACTAAATGGTCTAGATCTTTTGTATCTAAGTGAACTCTTAAAAACCGTACATTCCTGATAGAAACCTGAGATCTTCTAACTCCGAATTGTACCAAAAGGCAATCTTAAAACATGGATATAGAGCGTTCTCTCACAGGGCTCCTACACTGTGGAATGCCCTCACCGGCTGCCAGACGATATTAGAAAAGTGGAACAACTTAACTTAAAACCCATCTCTTTAGGCAGTTGTAGTTTTTGCTTTCACTGATTTGTACTAGCTTATTCCTTTATGTGAAGAATATATGAAATAATTCATATTTGTACTGCGGTTGTAGATACATATGAAGAGTGATCATCGCAGTAAATTTTCCAATTTAAGCAATTGGAAAGAAGAAGCCTGAAAAAAATCAGGGCTTCAACGGGATTCGAACCCGTGACCTCCGCGATACCGGTGCGATGCTCTACCAACTGAGCTATAAAGCCACACGTTGGGAGCGAGGTCAATTTATTGAGTTCATACTTTTTTTTTTTCACTGCACGGGAAAAGTATGAACTCAATAAATTGACCTCGCTCCCAACGTGTGTCTTTATAGCTCAGTTGGTAGAGCATCGCACCGGTATCGCGGAGGTCACGGGTTCGAATCCCGTTGAAGCCCTGATTTTTTTCAGGCTTCTTCTTTCCAATTGCTTAAATTGGAAAATTTACTGCGATGATCACTCTTCATATTTATTCCTTTATATTTGATTGTTTGTGTATTTATATTACCCTTTTGTAAAGCGCCGCTGAGAAGCGTTGCGCTATATAAGCTATGTATTGTTATTTGTATTGAAAAAAGCCATGGAAGGGTTCTTTTTGTCTCTAACATTTTTATCATGTTATTGTTTTCATTGTTTGGTGGCACACAATTGGCCACGCGCTTGGTAGAGAGCACGTGCTCTTTCTTCTTTTCTAATTGGCTGAGAAACCTAGAAAACCAGTAAGAAGTTATCAAAGGCGCTTTTTAAAGAGGCTTTTGCATGCGAGCAGCTTCTCACGGCAAAATGTATTGAATGTGAATGTGTGGTTTTTCGCAGGAGAAGACGTCAAAATTCGGACACCGTGTTGGACGACAGGGATGAATTCTCAAACGGTCGACCAGTGAAAATGAAAAAGATGAGTCGCAAGCGACGCTCTCTTCAGAAGCGTTTAATGGGAAGTACAGAGTCATTGGGCGGCCTGGAGGAGTTGGCCGCCAGCAGAGCAAGTAAGAATAACAACTTGACATTGTGGCGTTTGTGATTGTTGTACTGTATTGAATTAAATTGAATTGAATTGAATTGCGCGAATCGTACGATGTGTCTAAAGTGGTTCTTTTGTAATTTGACGTTTCGTTTACATTTGTATTTAACCTGACCAGAGAAAAAAAGGTCGAGGATATGTTGAGAAAGTAACTCGGATGAACCACGTGCGCCATCCAGCGCCCAAGAGCGCTAATGGCTCCATTTCTACCATTTCTTTGTATTATAAATTGCCAGTGGCAAATTTGGATAAAAATACAAATACGTTAGAAGTACGTTATTGCAGGAATCCTTAGCAACGGACCAAGGCTTGCGAACGTGCTGTTGTTCCAATTCGTTATTGTTTTTCTTTTGTTTCTTCTGTTGTGTTTTGTGTTTCCGTTGTTGTTGTTGTTGTTGTTGTTGTTGTAGCTGGATGTTCTGATCGTTTGCCCGGCATTTTTGTTGACTTCTATGTCTAATATTGGTGATTGACATAGAAAATGCAAAACGCAAAGCTCAAAGCTTGGGACCCACATTTCCAGACATTTGTTTGTGTCTGAACTCCTGTCAATATTGATATTGTAGGGCGTCAACCTGTTCCAATAGATGACTTCGAAAGACACGTGGATCGAATGCATATGGATGGTGATCATGGCTTCTCCGAGGAGTATCTGGTACGGTTAACTGGTTTAATTTCCCGTCACTGCTGATTAAAGGTCTTCTTCCTTCACCTGGTGAAGGCGCGGTGGCTTCTTGCGTAGAATGCTCGCCTCCAGATCGAGCGGTCTGGGTTCGAGCCCTGACGGGGTCATCGTGTTGTGTTCTTCGGCAAAGATACTTTACTCTCTCAGTGCCTCTCTCCATTCAGGTGTACAATTGGGTACCGGCGAATTTAATCCTGAGTGTACCCCTGCGATGGACTGGTATCCCATCCAGGGTGGAGTAGAAATACTCCTGGGGCCAGTTGTTCAAAAGCTGGATAACCCTATTCACCGGATAAATCGCTATCCAGTGGATAAGTATTGACAAAACAAACCACGCTATCCGCTGGATAGCGATTTATCCGGTGGATAGCGTTATCCAGCCTTTGAACAACTGAAGCCTGGTCGCTTCGTGCTACAGAAACCGGAGATACGCGTCGGCCGCGGCCTGATAGGGCCACTTGGCTCGTACACAGACTTAACCTTTAGCTCCTTCACCGGACTGTTTAGTGTATAGTACTCGTTGTCAGCACTGGATATTACCAATAAGGTAGGGCTGCCTGTGACGTGCATTTGTAGCTCCACTCACTTGTGTATACTTTCTCTTTTTTGCAGCTTGTTCAACCCGATGAAGAATTCTCATTCCAGCAATTCTTGAATCCTGCCAACAAATACAAGAACAGATACGCAAACATTGTCGCATGTAGGTTGTTTGTTTTTACACTTGTCTCCACAAGTTTGAGTTTAAGCTGTTGCTTTTGTTAACGGTTGACAATGGGA